>JBAMJV010005755.1:0-60000 GCA_037951105.1 Echinarachnius parma
ACCGACCGGGTCCACCTCTAGCCTGATTGAAACCAGTCGGATGGGGGTCGAGTCGACTCTGTCTGCGCCGGGCTTTACTGAATTTGAAGATGCCTCCAAAGGAAGGGCACTATAATTATATTTATAGATGTTGAAGGGATCTAATAACATTGTTAAAATCCTCAAAAATTACAATAACAAAACAAATTATAACAATAATAATAATGATAATGATATTATACGAAAAATGATGATGATAATAAAATTATACGAAAAATGATGATGATGATAATATTTAGTAGTAATGATAATGGTAATAATAATTATAATGATAATAACAATGGCAATAATCATATTAACTATTATCATAAAATGATTCCTAGTGAGCCTTATTCATTGTTGTGCTCTTTTCATCCAGAGGGCCCCTGCAACTTTTTATAGGTTTAAAAGCCTCATCAAACTCATACCACAGTCAATTCGTACATCACGTTCACTCCCTGGAGAGCATTCTTGCCATGTGTTTCCAGAAAAGTGCACACATGGCTTCATTCACGTTCATCTTTTTTGTTATTTAGAAGAAGAAAAAAAGCTAAACGTAACCATTATTTTTTAATTTGACTCGCGTCAAATTTATTGCTAACTGAAACAAAAAAAATGGGAACACAATTTGTTTTCTTCACTGTACCCTTTGCCTATGGAAACCTGGGGGACCTATATATCAACCCTATACTTATGGAGATTGCAAAATTGAACATACATATATTAACAATAATACAAAAAAATAATAATAATATATACAAATAAATAAATAAATACATTCAGCCGGTATTAACCTACACTTGATGATTTCGTTGCCTAAAATGAGATGATTCAGGCAAGACTATCATTGGCAACACACACAATATGCTATTGTATTTCGACCAAAAGTAGCGTCCACTGACGAGACGCCGACGTTCATTATGTATAGTGGAACAGCACTGACATGGGTTATTTAAGTGCTCGTTTGTAAGTTTGTTTGTGTGTGTGTGTGTGTGTGTGTGTGCGTGTGTGTGTGTGTGTGTGTGTGTGTGTGTGTGTGTGTGTGTGTGTGTGTGTGTGTGTGTGTGTGTGTGTGTGTGTGTGTGTGTGCGTGCGTGCGTGCGTCGATACACGCTTGGTCAGAAATCCCCTCATTTTCGTACGTATTGGTTCGTGATGTGCAGAAATTTAATTATTAATAACACGCAGTCAGTAAGTTAAACTACATTATTTAGGCGTTGATGCCTAATGTGGCCAATTTATGTACAAAATAACGATTCAAACAGGATAGTACACATCAATAGAAATGGTAAGCACTTTGTTTTCGCCATGCAATAGTCAAGTGGATTATGAAAAGTGTCGCATTTAATCAGCACTCGAAGAAATATGGATTGTTTTCATTAAGCCCAACGTTAAAAACAACACTCGTAACCAGAATGTAAGTAAATCAAAAATGAAAAGGTAATATTTGTTGAATAATAATAACAATAACAAAACAAACTATAACAATAATAATAATGATAATGATAGTAGTAATAATACAAATTATGATGATGATGATGATGATGATGATGATGATGATGATGATAATAATGATAATAATAGATAGTAGTATTGATAATGGTAATAATAATTCTAATAAAACAAATATATATATTAATAATGAAAATAATAATGACAATACTGGCAAAGAGCAATAATCATATTAATTATTATCATAAAATGATTCCTAGTGAACCTTCTTCATTGTTATGCTCTTTTCATCCAGAGGGCACTGCAACGTGTATAGGTTGAAAAGCCTCATCAAACTCATACCACAGTCAATTCGTACATCACGTTCACTCCCTGGAGAGCATTCTTGCCATGTGTTTCCAGAAAAGTGCACACATGGCTTCATTCACGTTCATCTTTTTTGTTATTTAGAAGAAGAAAAAAAAGCTAAACATAACCATTATTTTTTAATTTGACTCGCGTCAAATTTATTGCTAACTGAAACAAAAAGTGGGAACACAATTTTTTTTTTTTTCACTGTACCCTTTGCCTATGGAAGCCTGGGGGACCTACATCAACCCAATACTTATGGAGATTGCAAAATTGAACATACATATATTAGGGAAAATATTACTCATTGTAAAAATTATATGACTAGTCAAACATCAACACCCAGCATGGCAACTATTTTGTGAACTTTCAAATGATACAGGCAAGTTAACATGGTCAGGTCTGTTTGAACATGTAGTTAAAGGGAAAGTATCGTTTGGGTTTAAAGGGCGCTTCAAGAAATACATCATTTGGAGGTATGGTAGTGAAAAGCTAAGTGTATAATTAGAAAATGGAAATGATTTTAAAGACAAAATAAACTTTGTTAGACCAAACTCGGTTCAGAAATGGCTGAATTAACCATAAATGTATCTGATTAGAATAGAAGTCAACATCATTAATTTAATATAACCAAACATCATTTATTCACATTTTGTTGATTAATAATTGTTGATTAAAAATGGCGCCCACTTGTGAATTAACGGCTATTCTCTAAATGAAAACAACCGTTTATGTCTGTTTGTTTTTTGCAATGTAGGTACAGTTGAATTATAACTATAAATTGTAATGATAGCATACCAATTTTAAGTACTGAAACTCAGTTTGACTATGTTGCAGAAAGAGATACAATCGATTGTAAGTTACAATTGATTGTAAGTCGGACAATTTTCGCGTTTCAACCAATCAGATTTGCGCATGCCGAACACATGATCTGACTTACAATTAATTGTAACTTACAATCGATTGTATCTCTTTCCGCAACGGAGCCCAGAACTGTACTATCATGTAAAAAGGAAAAGGAGGATCAACGAGAAGATTCATTGACGTGTCGTGGATGGCATGTGCTTGACTGGAGTGAAAGTCCATAGCAATTGAATGTTTTACGAGACTAGCCCCTATTTATTTCAAATTTCCCGCGCTTTCCACTTCATCGCAATCGCTGGCCAATTGTTGGTACGCCGGCGACTTTGGGTGACTGCGCATGCGCCTCACTGTCATCATGATGGTGGTGATCAAGAGCGCAAAGAAGGCAACTAGAGACACCACTGCAACCACTGTCATCGGGTCAAAGGTCATCTCATCTCCATCTGTAAAGAGGAAAACAATGATTTAAAACGACGTATTTTTATAATAATCACTTTTGTAACGTCCTTGACAACGGTTCAAATAAAAGCCACACAGGGAGCAATTAAACGTTGTCTTGCGGAATTTAAATCGTATTAGAGACACCACTGCAACCACTGTCATCGGGTCTGTGGTGGCCTGATCTCCATCTGTGAAGAGGAAAGCAATGATGATTTAAAAACCCGTTTTACAAAATAATAATAATTTATGACTGGGATCAAATTATTAATTGCTATAATAAAGCAATTCATAGTAAGCAATTAAATGTTGACTAGCTTTATTTGAATCATTCTAGAGACACAATTGCAACCAACGTCATCGGGACTGCGGTGATCTCTTATTCGTCTGTGATGAGGGAAGCAGCATGAGCATGTATTGCGAATAACCACTTTTGTTACGGAATGATCTCCATCTGCGAAGAGGAAAGCAATGATGATTTAAAACCAAAGTATTACACATAATCACTTTTGTTACGTCCGTGACTGGTTTCAAATGAAAGCCATTCAAAGTGAGCAATTAAACGTTGACTGGCGGTATTTGAATCGCTCTAGATCCACAACTGCGACTAACGTCGTCGGGTCAAAGATCATCTCATCTCCATCTGTGAAGGGGAAAGCAATGATCATTTAAACAACAATATTACAAATAATCACTGTTATAACGTCCATGACTGGGTTCAAATTAAAGCAATTAATATGGTGCAATTAAACTTTGACTGGTAGTATTTGAATCATTCTATAAAGTCAGAGACACCACTGCCAACACTGTCATAGGGTATACGATGATCTCATCTTCATCTGTGATGAAGAAAGCAACATTAGTAAGAAGAAATCCATGTACATGAATTTCACATAACTCAAACAAACATCTTTATGATTATGGTTATCTTAGTAACTATAATGTCTTATATGACACATGAGTAAATGTTATGATTATATGACTGTGAAAGTTATATAGGGTTAGGTTTGAATGTTGGTTAAGAAGAAAAGTAACTGCTAGGAATATTGGATTAGGGTTAGACATCTTTGTATAACAATGTATTGTAGGAGTAGTTGACGCCAGAACAGATGTGATGGAAACGCCTTAAAGTATGTTAACATCTACTCTAGAGTCTAGATTTGTATCACTGAGCTGACAAGTGTTTCCCGCCTTTTACTATCGCTAGTGAGATGAATTCTTACCAGGGCAGAGCATCGATATAATAATTGATGCCTCGCGTAAATTTGCGGTTAATGGTAGTCTGATAATTTAGACCTCGTATTTGTCATGGCTGTTATATACCCGACAGGTTTTCCTTGGATTTTGGATTTAGATTTTCTTTATAAGTGTTTTCCACCGTTTTCTACAATGTATTACATAAACATATACTTATTATATGTCATCATATAATGAAACACGAAAGTCAAATTTAATTAACTTTTCGTCAACCATTTGCCTTTTTTGATTTAAAAAAAATAACATTAGTAATTTATTGTTTCCATTAATATCAGATAAATTACAAGGTACAAATTTACAGTAAATAAAGTAACAGGTATTTACTGTTCAAGAAAATATAATTAATAATAATCGTAAAATCGATTTATATAGCGCCTAATCATTTGCTAATATGATTGATAATCATCTCTAAGCGCTTTGCAATGATATTATTACCCCGGTCACAAGATACAATGCAAACCAGCACACATTGTGTGCACCATCTCCACTCCATGGGAAGCATTCCTTCCAAGCGGCTCTAAGGTTACCAAATCAGTATTATCGAGTGCGTTAATAATTTCTGATCTTAAAATGTACCGTTGTGGTTGCCTGCCACTCTGCTCATGCTCGCGGCGGTGGCTCCGGCCGACAGTGGCCCGTTGGAGATGGTGTGCGGCTTGGACCTGGATCCCGCTGCAGCTGGTTGATGGGGTTCATCGCTACGGCGTGCTCTGGTCACGCAGCCCCGAGCGCACCGGGAGCTTGGGTCGTTGGAATCGCAGACTAGCACACTGCAGTGGACGTACACCTATTCAAAGTAAGTTTCTTCGGGATTTGTTTACATATTTTGGCAAAAGAAGACTTCGACAAATAAAACACTTTGTATAATGACGTACACGGTATATTATATTCCTCTTGTCTATCATATTTTGTATCCGTTTTCGAGGCGAAATATTCACTGCTACGCCTACGAATCCAACGAGGTTTCTATAATTTGGTTCGTTATATTATTTATAACTAGCAATAACCCAGTTGTACTTGGGAAAGTTATATTGCTATAATGTACACAATCGTGCGGATAGACAACGGTGCCTTCTCTATTTCCAAACTTATTGATATAATCATTTGTACAACAAGCCTATCTCAGCCATCACTGAGTAAACAAACTGAGTGCTTACTTGTTATATTAATTCGGTTACAACTTACTTCAGGATTATCTCCAATGAACGCGAAGGCATCAACTTGGAAATCTTTGAAGGTTTCGCCAAAGTAATTCCGGAAAAATATGGTGTCGTCAAGGGGACATCTGCAGAGAAAAGGGGCGAGGGTGAAGGAATTAGTTGTAAATCATATAAATTGATTCAGGATCAAGTTCCGTTTCCAGCGGAAAAACATTTCAAATCACATTTATGTGTACAATTAAAGATACTTTTCAAACTTGTTATAAGTCAGTGTAATTTCGTTTAAAATAATAACATTAAAAACATTAACTATGATAATATATATAGGTTCCATTAACGCACAATGCGATACAATTCCACCTTTAAGTGCTTTAATGCTAATATTATCATCCCGGTAATCAATGTCAGCCACTTTGTGTGTATTATCTGCAATCCCCGGGGAGCATTCTTTCCAAGCAAACAGGCAACAACTATTATCCGAGTGCATAATTATTAGGTGGATTAAAAAAAAATGCAATATAAAAATGAAAGAGGGGGGGAAATAATCATACCCGTCAGCTATCATGGTGTAGTTGTTCCCGCCGAGCGGGTAGGCCGACGGGTTGGCCCAACAGGTGTCCAGGAACAGAGAGAGAGATAGGTCAGAGGTGGTCGTGAGGTTCACTCCGAAATAGAGCGGAGCGCCGAGAGAGACCTGTGCCGAATCGTCGGCGAGGGCGCTGTACGACGAATCCGCGTAGCGTTCGAGTGACAGCGAGAACTCGCCGTAGCCCACCTGTAGCATCATGTTTTGTACCAGCACACAGCGATAGAAAGAAAGATAACCGTTACAAAATACAGTAATATTTGTTGCTTACTGAATACTGACTAATGCATATGACGATGATAGCTTAGTAATAATGAATTAACACATCTTTTGATCTAATAAGTTACTTTGATTTGATATTATATAGCTCTTCATAGTAAATTAAAATTATGATGTTAATGATTTTAATGAAGAGATTGATGATAACAAAAAACATATAATATCATTACAATGACGATAATCATCGAGTTACGTACCTCATCGAAGACGACTTCTCCCGTCTTGGGTACGAAGGATTCCCCAAGGACATCCTCTCGCCTCATGTTGCAAGACACCGGGATGTGAAGATAGCGTTCCCGCGTGATCAGCTGGTTGTTCCCGCTGCCTTCCGGGTGCCAAGTCACCAAGTTGGAATACACGATGTAGTCCTCCGTTTGCTTTCATGATGGTGAACAATACAGATAACGGCTGTCAAAATAATGTATCCCTAGTTATGGAATGGTCGAAATGAAATGCGTTCCAGAACGCTTTTCGATTGATGTCAACATCAATGGGCAGTATAGGCGATAACACCTGACATAAATTTTGACCCGGCGTTTCACTATAGCCTAAAAGAGAATTTCCGATGACATTTGTATATATGATTGAAGTGTCAAATATCCCTTTTCGACGAATCTTATATGAAATGAATGGATCACTTGAAATTCTTTGTCGTGTTAACTTGCCCTATGATAACGGGGACCCGTCATCAAAGTGGGCTTCATCATTGACGTCGAGTAGAGAGCTCTACTTGCTTAACTTACCTCTTGGATTGTGGAACATTGGTCAAAGGGCGTTGTGATGGCAACGTGCTGCGCGTCGTGTGTATAGCCCACACACGACTCGTCTTTAAAGTGGACGTCGCCCCCGTCATCATTGACGTGGAGCAGAGATATGGCCATGATCAGTGTCATCGATGTACTGTCACAGACCAGCTCAGTTTCTGTGGGTACGATACAAAGAAACACAATATTTTCATCATTCTTTCGTTTGTCGTTTGGTTGTTTGATTAAGTATTTGTTTATGTGTTTGTTTGTTTGTGTGTGTGCTTGTTTTATTATTTTTATAGTGTACTATCCGCTTTTGGTGCATCAAAGCATGCTTTTCATTTTAACAATATAATATTGTATAATATCATGCAAGTATACATACAAGCAAATTTGTTTGCGTTTTTAATAGTTTTTAGTGTTACTGTTCTCTCTACTGTAAATGTGTTTTTGTTCATGTCCGCATAGTCGTGAAGAGGTACAGAAACCAAAACCGAGTATAATTGTTAACACGGTCCTTTTGAAACAAAACTATCCTAATAACTAAAGTCACTTCCATTTGTATGTTTTTTCTCTTTATTAGACTTTTGTTAAATTAAGAAATGATTGTGTTAACTTGCCAAAAAGGTGACTTCTAAAACACGACATAACATGTTACATTTTTCGTAAAAAGTCTCTTAATATACACATAACATCAAAGCACATATTAAAACCTTGCGGGAAACACCCCTCCCCTCACAGATGTATACCATACACGTATGTTTTGATGGACAGGCTTATTTCGTTTGGGTGTTGAAATACTTAAAGGGTACCACCGCCCAACAATAATATTCTTATAAATGATAGGTAACATCTTTAGTAGTCCATTCCATCAAAAAGTTTTTAAAAATATGTTTCCAGAAAGAAAAAAAAATAATTGGAAACGCATCACCATTCTAAAGCATGCGTTCATGGGTCTGCATGTACGAAGACTACCTTTGTCCAGAGTGAACGAATCGTCCAGGGGGTGTATTCTGAAAATCGTCTTATCTTTTGTATTATCTTTTGTCATAAGTCCATAAGATAATACACCGCTAAAATTGTCATAAATCGGTATTCTGAAAATTGTCTTAAGGGCATCATATCTTTCCCTGACCACGCCCATTAGTGCTGAGTTAACCAATCAAAAGTGTTGTTACAAAATGTGTATATGCCCCCTCAGCCAATCAAAGTGGGTTAAATTGCGTATGCGTCGCATTTTCTTTAAATGCGCGCATCTAACTAGCTTTGCGCACACGTAGAAATTTCAATCAAAGTTCAAGAAATTTATATATTTTGGTCAAAGAGTATTTTTGTAAGAATGGGATTTTCATATCTTCTTCTTCTTCTTCTTCTTGGTACTGCAAACAAACTCCGCATGATGCGGATATACAGTTGCAGGCACTTGGTGGGTTTAGGTGTGCGCGCCTAATTGGGGAGCCCGTGGTGGGCCCTCCTAGTGAAATCTAGCATATTCATCTTACTCAAATGTCCTTGAAATGAATGCAACGATGTGGCTTGTCGTGCGTTATTTGGTAAGAGATTCCACTCCGCCAGAGTTCTTGGTATAAATGAATATTTATAGCAGTCCTTCTTGGTTGTGAGTCGTTTGAACGAAAGAGCAGATGACTTTCTTGTTTGGATTCCCCCTGATGAGTCTTGCCGGTATTTGTCTGAGTCAATTTCAGCAGTGTGCTGTATTGATTTGTATAATAGATTGAGTCTGGAGGTAGCCCGGCGACCTTCCAGGGGTTTCCAACCCAGTGTTGATAGCATATTGGAGACGCTACTGGTTCTTCTCCAGTCCTTGTATACGAATCTGGCAGCTCTTCGTTGAACAGCTTCAAGTCTGCTTTTGTGTTCCTCTTTGTATGGGTCCCATACTGATGCAGCGTATTCTAGCTTTGGTCGGACCAACGTCTTGTAAGCTGTCTCTTTCACTTTGCGCGAGCAACTATAGAGGTTTCTCCGAAGCAGGCCCAGTACCTTATTTGCCTTGGATGCAGTTGTGTTTATATGGTCTGCCCAGTTCAGTTTGGAGTTAAGCTCTACCCCAAGGTACGAGTGTTTCGCTATTGAGTGAAGGGGTGTTCCATTCATGGTGTATTGTGTTACTTTAACTCTCCGTTTGTGAGTAATGTGCATCACATGGCACTTGTCAATGTTAAATTTCATCTGCCATTTTGCCTCCCAGGCGCACAAACGGTTAATATCCTGCTGTAGTGCCGTATTGTCAGCATCGGATTGGATCTCTCGGTATATAATGCAGTCGTCCGCGAACAGTCGCACTTGGGAGTCGACTCCCTTTGGTAAATCGTTAATGTATGAAGGTGTATTGAAACTTCGCGCACGAAAATTTCGAACTTTTTCAAAGTGTCGTAGGAGCAACAAAATTATTGTAATCTCAATGAAACAAGCATTAAAATACTCCCTGTATTCTGAGGATTCGATGTATGTAAAACATTTTCGATTTAAACTCACAATTCATGTGTTATTGGCCCGATTCCGTAACCATGTCATATCAACAAGAGATTCTCCACCGAGTACGGTAGTCTTGAAACTTCGCGCTCCATACACTTTGATACACTGCCATTGACTTAACACGCAATCCTGTGTAGCAAACTTTAACACGCATG
The DNA here is from genome assembly GCA_037951105.1 of Echinarachnius parma. Taxonomy (NCBI): domain Eukaryota; kingdom Metazoa; phylum Echinodermata; class Echinoidea; order Clypeasteroida; family Echinarachniidae; genus Echinarachnius; species Echinarachnius parma. The sequence continues at coordinate 9,803 of JBAMJV010005755.1, forward strand.
TCAATGGGTGTGTGAAGATGCAAACTTTTGCGCGTATTAGCATCTTGGCACGCGCGCGTTGTCAAGCTTTCTACGGAGATTGCGCGATCCGAAAGTAAATTTGAAAGGAAGGACGAATAAAGGAGCATTTTACGCAGCATTTCGATAACAACAAGTCTGTTCTACGGGAAGGATTTCGATTTAATTTGATGATTTTCCATTGTCCATAATTTATACACGAAAAAACACACAAAAAGTAAGTTTTTTCTCAAGAAATATCGATCTTTGTTTGCTAATTTTTTGGTTGATTAGTAAGTAATGTGTGCTCTTTCATTTGGCGTCAGAAATTTCCGTCGCAGTGTCCGTGTTCTAATGTTTGCGTACCGCTTATATGATGCGCGAAGTTTCAATACGCGCGAAGTTATAATACTTGTCCATATAATATAAATAGTAGTGGACCCAGAACAGTACCCTGTGGAACTCCTGATTGTACGTCCACGTGTTCGATTTTCAATGGAATTTTCAATGGTTAGATTTTCAATGGAATTTTCTCCCCCTCACTCTTATTTTCTAACTTTTTCGCACGTACACACACCTATACACACAACAAACATAGGGAGCTCTTTAAAATCTCAAATAATTGTCTTTAAGTATGTTTAAACAAGATATAACAAAGGAAAATACTGCCCCATAGCTGTCTCGGCATATGAGTAGAATGTATGATAATTTCATGGTGAGATGAAAGATAAGAGAGTTTTCAGAATACACATTTTCCACCTCTGCTTGCGCGAACGCGCTTATCAATAATGCGTGGCAAGGCGCGCCAGCTAATAGAGGTTAACAAATTTTCAGAGATAATACAAAAGATATGAGAGTTTTCAGAATACCGGTTTTGTCATAAGCCTAAGATAATACGTTATCTCTTAGTGGGCCATTTTGCTGTAATCTGATTGGTCAATTTGTCTTTGAGACAAACCCGTATTTACCTCATTTACTTGGTCAAAATGATCAAACGGGTAATATGAGCCCGTATTACCTGTTTACGTCTTGTTGTTGTTATTGTTTTAATGTAAATTATCGTGTTTTTCATCGTTGTGCACATGCGCAGTGGCGATTTCAACCACTGAAGATGAGCCCGTATTACGTGAATGAAAGCTATCGCGATCGATATCGAATGAAACGTGACATCACCACGTTCCAGGGGTGCGATGCCTTCATTCACTGGATGTACCATTCACAACCTTGTTGTGAATGTTTATCCAAAAAACAATTAAAGTACTGGAGGACAAGGACATTGTATATATGTTATTGTTACTGTTGTTTTGGAATTTTGGATACAGTTACAAGTTGTTTGGAACAGTTTATATTACTTGGAGACCATGTGAGATGGACAATATTTGAAATTGATAAGGCAAGGGAGCACAAAGAGCACAAGAAAGAGCACAAGATGGTGAGTACAAATATGTTTGAAAAAATGTATACACTTAAAGAGATATATCCGTCACACCCGGCTTGTTCTCACGCAATACGGGATATATCTACGTTCTGGTTCCATATTCCATTCGGACTCCGGCCTCATGGAATATGGAACCAGAACGTAGATATATCCCGTATTGCGTGAACAAGCAGGGTGTAACTAATAATATTAGGGAAAAGACGATTTTCAGAATACACCCCCAGGATTCTATTGTCTCCAAACGTACGTGTGAATAGAATTGGCGCACTCGCAAATGTTTGGCGCGTACGGAACCATGAAATAATACTGGTTCCGTAAGTGGTGGTAATTCATTGCATCGTTTGTCAATTACACAACCCTTTGCAAAATGTTGGGTATATATTTGATATCTCAAAACGGTACCAACACATATAATTATGTGTTGTTCTTTGACTGGTGGTCCCCTTTAACATCTTTAATACGTTTCTGCTTTTTGCGAACACATACCTTGTTATTATTGTTTGACAGTTTCTATTCGTGCCAGCTGGTAGAGGATGTTGTCCTCTCTAATTTGATATAACACGTTATCACATTTATACTGATATGAAACATAAAATTAAAAAAGATCCTGTTCCTACTTTATTGTTCTGGATGTTTTTATACGAAGAGCTAAGTCCTCTTTTTCAATTTTGGAGAAAATCAGCTTTTTTGTCCAACTTTGTACACATGCCTTTGGGTATTATGTAAATGGAATGTTCAATATTTTGATATTTATTGCGTAATTTGTCCTATAATTTTGCTCTTTTTTTTAAATAGATACACTTGGCCATTAATGTAGTGATATCGTTTTATGGAAAATCAAATTTTATGGAAAGTGGATTTAGCGCCATTTGGAACTAAGCTCTTATTACGTGTATTATAATTGCTATACCTTGTGAGTCACGTGCAGTTGTTGCTACATCAGTAGTAACGTCAGGATCTGAGGACAAACGAAACCACAACAACAAAATAAAGTGCTGATCCACTAAATGGAAAGAGTGGTAATACAACAACAACAACAACAACAACAACGATAAAAGAATATAAGCGAGATTCTATTATAGTACTTAAAGTAATTCACAGTGGTTGTATCTATTAAATATTACATGCATGCAACAGGCCAATATAATGTATATAATTATACATATTACAAAATATAGAAATAAACCGTTTAATGGCTTTATCTTTATTTAACAATGCTGAAGTACCCTATTCAAGTAACAACTAACATGATGTTCCTCAAAATCTTGTTTTAATTATCCGATTAAATGAATAAACACATAATTAGTATAATATTAGCAACAAGTAAACAAAAAGACAAATATATCATGTTTTGATGGACAGGCTTATTTCGTTTGGGTGTTGAAATACTTAAAGGGTACCACCACCCAACAAAAATATTTTTTATAAATGATAGGTAACATCTTTAGTAGTCCATTCCATCAACAAGTTAACAAAAATATGTTTCCAGAAAAAAAATATATAATTGGAAACGCTTCACCATTCTAAAGCATGCGTTCATGGGTATGCATGTACGAAGACTACCTTTGTCCAGAGTGAACGAATCGTCCAGGATTCTATTGTCTCCAAACGTACGCGTGAATAGAATTGGCGCACTCGCAAATGTTTGGCGCGTACGGAACCATGAAATAATACTGGTTCCGTATAAGAGGTGGCAATTCATTGCATCGTTTGTGAATTACACAACCCTTTGCAAAATGTTGGGTATCTATTTGATATCTCAAAACGGTACCAAAACATATAACTATGTGTTGTTCTTTGCCTGGTGGTCCCCTTTAACATATTTAATACGTTTCTGCTTTTTGCGAACACATACCTTGTTATTATTGTTTGACAGTTTCTATTCGTGCCAGCTGGTAGAGGATGTTTTCCTCTCTAATATTTGATATACAATGTTTAACACGCTATCACATTCATACTGATATGAAACACAAAATTAAACAAGATCATGTTCCTACTTTATTGTGCTGGATGTTTTTATACGAAGAGCTAAGTCCTCTTTTTCAATGTTGGAGAAAATCAGCTTTTTTGTCCAACCTTGTACACATGCCTTTTGGTATATGTAAATGGAATGTTCAATATTTTGATATTTATTGCGTAATTTGTCCTATAATTTTGCTCTTTTTTTTTAATAGATACACTTGGCCATTAATGTAGTGATATCGTTTTATGGAAAATCAAATTTTATGGAAAGTGGATTTAGCGCCATTTGGAACTAAGCTCTTATTACGTGTATTATAATTGCTATACCTTGTGAGTCACGTGTAGTTGTTGCTACATCAGTAGTAACGTCAGGATCTGAGGACAAACGAAACCACAACAACAAAATAAAGTGCTGATCCACTAAATAGAAAGAGTGGTAATACAACAACAACAACAACAACAACAACAACGATAAAAGAATATAAGCGAAAATCTATTATAGTACTTAAAGTAATTCACAGTGGTTGTATCTATTAAATATTACATGCATGCAACAGGCCAATATAATGTATATAATTATACATATTACAAAATATAGAAATAAACCGTTTAATGGCTTTATCTTTATTTAACAATGCTGAAGTGCCCTATTCAAGTAACAACTAACATGATGTTCCTCAAAATCTTGTTTTAATTATCCGATTAAATGAATAAACACATAATTAGTATAATATTAGCAACAAGTAAACATAAAGACAAATATATCATGTTTTGATGGACAGGCTTATTTCGTTTGGGTGTTGAAATACTTAAAGGGTACCACCACCCAACAAAAATATTTTTTATAAATGATAGGTAACATCTTTAGTAGTCCATTCCATCAACAAGTTAACAAAAATATGTTTCCAGAAAGAAAAAAAATAATAATTGGAAACGCTTCACCATTCTAAAGCATGCGTTCATGGGTATGCATGTACGAAGACTACCTTTGTCCAGAGTGAACGAATCGTCCAGGATTCTATTGTCTCCAAACGTACGCGTGAATAGAATTGGCGCACTCGCAAATGTTTGGCGCGTACGGAACCATGAAATAATACTGGTTCCGTATAAGAGGTGGCAATTCATTGCATCGTTTGTGAATTACACAACCCTTTGCAAAATGTTGGGTATCTATTTGATATCTCAAAACGGTACCAAAACATATAATTATGTGTTGTTCTTTGCCTGGTGGTCCCCTTTAACATATTTAATACGTTTCTGCTTTTTGCGAACACATACCTTGTTATTATTGTTTGACAGTTTCTATTCGTGCCAGCTGGTAGAGGATGTTTTCCTCTCTAATATTTGATATACAATGTTTAACACGTTATCACATTCATACTGATATGAAACATAAAATTAAACAAGATCCTGTTCCTACTTTATTGTGCTGGATGTTTTTATACGAAGAGCTAAGTCCTCTTTTTCAATGTTGGAGAAAATCAGCTTTTTTGTCCAACCTTGTACACATGCCTTTTGGTATATGTAAATGGAATGTTCAATATTTTGATATTTATTGCGTAATTTGTCCTATAATTTTGCTCCTTTTTTTTAATAGATACACTTGGCCATTAATGTAGTGATATCGTTTTATGGAAAATCAAATTTTATGGAAAGTGGATTTAGCGCCATTTGGAACTAAGCTCTTATTACGTGTATTATAATTGCTATACCTTGTGAGTCACGTGCAGTTGTTGCTACATCAGTAGTAACGTCAGGATCTGAGGACAAACGAAACCACAACAACAAAATAAAGTGCTGATCCACTAAATGGAAAGAGTGGTAATACAACAACAACAACAACAACAACGATAAAAGAATATAAGCGAAAATCTATTATAGTACTTAAAGTAATTCACAGTGGTTGTATCTATTAAATATTACATGCATGCAACAGGCCAATATAATGTATATAATTATACATATTACAAAATATAGAAATAAACCGTTTAATGGCTTTATCTTTATTTAACAATGCTGAAGTGCCCTATTCAAGTAACAACTAACATGATGTTCCTCAAAATCTTGTTTTAATTATCCGATTAAATGAATAAACACATAATTAGTATAATATTAGCAACAAGTAAACATAAAGACAAATATATCATGTTTTGATGGACAGGCTTATTTCGTTTGGGTGTTGAAATACTTAAAGGGTACCACCACCCAACAAAAATATTTTTTATAAATGATAGGTAACATCTTTAGTAGTCCATTCCATCAACAAGTTAACAAAAATATGTTTCCAGAAAGAAAAAAAATAATAATTGGAAACGCTTCACCATTCTAAAGCATGCGTTCATGGGTATGCATGTACGAAGACTACCTTTGTCCAGAGTGAACGAATCGTCCAGGATTCTATTGTCTCCAAACGTACGCGTGAATAGAATTGGCGCACTCGCAAATGTTTGGCGCGTACGGAACCATGAAATAATACTGGTTCCGTATAAGAGGTGGCAATTCATTGCATCGTTTGTGAATTACACAACCCTTTGCAAAATGTTGGGTATCTATTTGATATCTCAAAACGGTACCAAAACATATAATTATGTGTTGTTCTTTGCCTGGTGGTCCCCTTTAACATATTTAATACGTTTCTGCTTTTTGCGAACACATACCTTGTTATTATTGTTTGACAGTTTCTATTCGTGCCAGCTGGTAGAGGATGTTTTCCTCTCTAATATTTGATATACAATGTTTAACACGTTATCACATTCATACTGATATGAAACATAAAATTAAACAAGATCCTGTTCCTACTTTATTGTGCTGGATGTTTTTATACGAAGAGCTAAGTCCTCTTTTTCAATGTTGGAGAAAATCAGCTTTTTTGTCCAACCTTGTACACATGCCTTTTGGTATATGTAAATGGAATGTTCAATATTTTGATATTTATTGCGTAATTTGTCCTATAATTTTGCTCCTTTTTTTTAATAGATACACTTGGCCATTAATGTAGTGATATCGTTTTATGGAAAATCAAATTTTATGGAAAGTGGATTTAGCGCCATTTGGAACTAAGCTCTTATTACGTGTATTATAATTGCTATACCTTGTGAGTCACGTGCAGTTGTTGCTACATCAGTAGTAACGTCAGGATCTGAGGACAAACGAAACCACAACAACAAAATAAAGTGCTGATCCACTAAATGGAAAGAGTGGTAATACAACAACAACAACAACAACAACGATAAAAGAATATAAGCGAAAATCTATTATAGTACTTAAAGTAATTCACAGTGGTTGTATCTATTAAATATTACATGCATGCAACAGGCCAATATAATGTATATAATTATACATATTACAAAATATAGAAATAAACCGTTTAATGGCTTTATCTTTATTTAACAATGCTGAAGTGCCCTATTCAAGTAACAACTAACATGATGTTCCTCAAAATCTTGTTTTAATTATCCGATTAAATGAATAAACACATAATTAGTATAATATTAGCAACAAGTAAACATAAAGACAAATATATCATGTTTTGATGGACAGGCTTATTTCGTTTGGGTGTTGAAATACTTAAAGGGTACCACCACCCAACAAAAATATTTTTTATAAATGATAGGTAACATCTTTAGTAGTCCATTCCATCAACAAGTTAACAAAAATATGTTTCCAGAAAGAAAAAAAATAATAATTGGAAACGCTTCACCATTCTAAAGCATGCGTTCATGGGTATGCATGTACGAAGACTACCTTTGTCCAGAGTGAACGAATCGTCCAGGATTCTATTGTCTCCAAACGTACGCGTGAATAGAATTGGCGCACTCGCAAATGTTTGGCGCGTACGGAACCATGAAATAATACTGGTTCCGTATAAGAGGTGGCAATTCATTGCATCGTTTGTGAATTACACAACCCTTTGCAAAATGTTGGGTATCTATTTGATATCTCAAAACGGTACCAAAACATATAATTATGTGTTGTTCTTTGCCTGGTGGTCCCCTTTAACATATTTAATACGTTTCTGCTTTTTGCGAACACATACCTTGTTATTATTGTTTGACAGTTTCTATTCGTGCCAGCTGGTAGAGGATGTTTTCCTCTCTAATATTTGATATACAATGTTTAACACGTTATCACATTCATACTGATATGAAACATAAAATTAAACAAGATCCTGTTCCTACTTTATTGTGCTGGATGTTTTTATACGAAGAGCTAAGTCCTCTTTTTCAATGTTGGAGAAAATCAGCTTTTTTGTCCAACCTTGTACACATGCCTTTTGGTATATGTAAATGGAATGTTCAATATTTTGATATTTATTGCGTAATTTGTCCTATAATTTTGCTCCTTTTTTTTAATAGATACACTTGGCCATTAATGTAGTGATATCGTTTTATGGAAAATCAAATTTTATGGAAAGTGGATTTAGCGCCATTTGGAACTAAGCTCTTATTACGTGTATTATAATTGCTATACCTTGTGAGTCACGTGCAGTTGTTGCTACATCAGTAGTAACGTCAGGATCTGAGGACAAACGAAACCACAACAACAAAATAAAGTGCTGATCCACTAAATGGAAAGAGTGGTAATACAACAACAACAACAACAACAACAACAACGATAAAAGAATATAAGCGAAAATCTATTATAGTACTTAAAGTAATTCACAGTGGTTGTATCTATTAAATATTACATGCATGCAACAGGCCAATATAATGTATATAATTATACATATTACAAAATATAGAAATAAACCGTTTAATGGCTTTATCTTTATTTAACAATGCTGAAGTGCCCTATTCAAGTAACAACTAACATGATGTTCCTCAAAATCTTGTTTTAATTATCCGATTAAATGAATAAACACATAATTAGTATAATATTAGCAACAAGTAAACAAAAAGACAAATATATCATGTTTTGATGGACAGGCTTATTTCGTTTGGGTGTTGAAATACTTAAAGGCTACCACCACCCAACAATAATATTTTTTATAAATGATAGGTAACATCTTTAGTAGTCCATTCCATCAACAAGTTAACAAAAATATGTTTCCAGAAAAAAAGAACAACAATTGGAAACGCTTCACCATTCTAAAGCATGCGTTCATGGGTATGCATGTACGAAGACTACCTTTGTCCAGAGTGAACGAATCGTCCAGGATTCTATTGTCTCCAAACGTACGCGTGAATAGAATTGGCGCACTCGCAAATGTTTGGCGCGTACGGAACCATGAAATAATACTGGTTCCGTATAAGAGGTGGCAATTCATTGCATCGTTTGTGAATTACACAACCCTTTGCAAAATGTTGGGTATCTATTTGATATCTCAAAACGGTACCAAAACATATAATTATGTGTTGTTCTTTGCCTGGTGGTCCCCTTTAACATCTTTAATACGTTTCTGCTTTTTGCGAACACATACCTTGTTATTATTGTTTGACAGTGTCTAGTCGTGCCAGCTGGTAGAGGATGTTGTCCTCTCTAATTTGATATACAATGTGTAACACGATATCACAGTCATACTGATATGAAACATATTAAAATTAAACAAGATCCTGTTCCTACTTTATTGTGCTGGATGTTTTTATAATACGAAGAGCTAAGTCCTCTTTTTCAATTTTTGAGAAAATCAGCTTTTTTGTCCAACTTTGTACACATGCCTTTGGGTATTGTGTAAATGGAATGTTCAATATTTTGATATTTATTGCGTAATTTGTCCTAATTTTTTTTTTTTTAAATAGATACGCTTGGCCATTAATGCAGTGATATCGTTAACTCACATTTTATGGAAAGTGGATTTAGCGCCATTTGGAACTAAGCTCTTATTACGTGTATTATTATTGTTATACCTTGTGAGTCACGTGCAGTTGTAGCTCCATCAGTAGTAACGTCAGGATCTGAGGACAAAAAACACAAGAACAAGAACAAAATATAAAATGCTGATCCACTAAATGGAAAGAGTGGTAACATAAGCGTAATAATAATGACAAAAGAATATCAGCGAAAATCTATACTAATGTATATGTTAAAGGGGTAGTTTAATTTTGGTAAGGCTGAACTTTAGTTGCCAAAACCTGCACAGTAACATTATAAACTAATAGTTATAACTCCACCATGCTCGAAAGGTATACAAAATTTCAAACGACCAAGTAAAACGCCTGTTATCATTCAAAAAGAGCCATTAAAACACAAGAGGGCGCTTTTTTAAAAGGCATCGGTTTCAACCATTTTCAACCAAAATTATGCATGTGATGTTTTGTTGATATAATGATTAAATAGCGAGATCATCAACAACCATTTAAAAAACACTTTTGAACATTTTTGAAAAAGTGCAAGCATTTTTTAAATTTTTTCAAAAAATCATCTAATTATTTGGGCCCCAAATAATTATAAGATCATATATATATATTGATATTTCAGCCGTTTCTGGGTCGATTTTGACCAAATAAAGTTTATTCTGCCATTAAAATTGCATGTTCTCTCAAATTCGACACTCAGTTTTTCATTACCTCACAACAAAATTGCGATGTGCAGCGCCCTCTCTACCAAAACTAAACTACCCCTTTAAGTACTTCATTTGTTGTATCTATATAGCATTACCTGTAACAGGTCTATTATTATACAGTATAATTATACAAATATATAAATAACTGTTTAATGTCTTTTATTAATGAACAATGTTCAAGTAGCTTTTTTCGTGTGACATGAAAATCCTCATAACCTTTTTTTTGTCCGATTATAAGAATAAATGCATTAGTATAATGATATAATCAAGTAAACAAAAAGACAAATATATCATGTATTCGAATTACCACTATTGACGCATCGTGATAGTGACGGATCTGGGTTCCAGTATAAAACAGATGAATAATCGTAGCAATAGGTATAAGAATGCCCAGCCAGAGTGTAGCCAGGGGGACATGATATCGCCACGTAAGACCAGGTATCATAAAAAGACTGGTCTGGGGTGATTATCACGTTGCTGCTCAGATTCGCAGGTCTCTGACAACCTTTAAGATATGAAAAATGGACTGTGCATGAGTGTTTCATAAAGTCTTAAATCGAAATTAAGACTAAGTTGTACTTGTAATTATGGAAAGCCATCTAGTTGCTTTGTAAAATTGTTGAACGAGTTCTTAAATCAGGACCTATAATTACGATTAAAATCATTAATATTCTCTTTTCATCAGAGAGACTTCAAGTTATCGATGTAAAACGTTATTGCACCACCTCAAATTCATAAAGAAACATTTCATCCCCCATAGAAAATGATCATTCGCCATTGACATTCACGCATGACCGATTTAACATCATTCAGAACATTTTATTCTCCTAACAAAAGGAGGGATACACTGTTGACAATATCAATGCATTTTGTGACATTTCACTTTTTACTTTGCCCCATAATTATTCAAGTGTCATGCACATTCCATGATAAAATAAACATCGTAAATGTCATATGAATGGAAAGAGGAGAATACAAGCTTTCCAATGATACCACATTCATAAACGGTAATTAAGTAATAAGAGAGATATGAACGCTCAAACTTGGATTGCGGAACTTTTTGTGAATTTTAGAGTTACCATCAAAGACGCATCGTGAAAGTGACGGATCTGGATACCAGAAGGTTGAACTGCTACCAATCTTACCAGGGTATGATTGGTAGCAGGTGAGGTGAGTAGTATTTAGTCCAGCCAGGGTGTACCCAGGTGGGCACGATATCGACACGTAAGTCCAGATATCGTACGAGGACTGGTCTGGGGTGACCATCACGTTGCTGCTCAGATTTGCAGGTCTCTGACAACCTTAACAAAGATGGAAATTGGGGGAAATCGGGCCCTTTGTCCAACGCACTTCATTTTTTACTTTCAAATATGAAAATATTGTCTATTTTTTTTGCAACGAAAAACGAAAAGATGTAGCCTTTTAGCCCCCTTTTAGCGTATTTCGTCTTAGCTAATTATGTTGATGTATGTAAACACAGCTGTATTTAATGGTACATGCCCCTGCAATTCAGCTTGTAGATCTATGCGAATGTGACATTTTGCTTGTTGAATAATTACCATTATTATGATTAGTATTACTATTATTATCATAAGTAGTAGTAGTAGTAGTAGTAGTAGTAGTAGTAGTAGTAGTAGTAGTAGTAGTAGTAGTAGCACTGGCGTACTGGTGGGGGGTCATGGGGGGGCGCTTGACCCCCAAAATAAATTCAAATCATGGCTTTTATCTAATTCGATAAAAGTGATTGAAAGAAAAGAGTATTTCTTTAGAAGAGAAAACTCAGATCTTACTTCATGTCAAGTCAGATTTCCTTCCCAAATATGCACCAGATTGCATAATTTCAATTAAAACATTGCAAAAGCACCTTTACCGTGCACCCACCTACCATCACACCCTCCCATCACCCTTCCCCCTCTCGGTTATCGTTTCGCTCCCTCTGGAATCGGTCTTGTATACGTCTGGAATACAATGTTCATGTTTTGTCATAAAATAATGCTTTTGATGCACTGTTTGAACTGAATATGTCACTTTGCGAATATTATTTTGGGGGTGCATTTTTGTTTTTCTTCACGAATCAATCATAACCTCTTCCGGTTAAGAATCATGACGATGATGACGCACTAGCGCACTCCGGGGGCGGGGGGGGGGGGGGGGGGGGTACTCACGTATATTGGGTATACGGGGATGTGCCGCTGGGAAGGGTGACTTTTACCAGAAAGATCATTATAGACATGGGTCCCATTTTCATTTTAAAAATCCTTAGACATGGGTCCCATTAAAAAAAAAAACCTTAGACATGGGTTCCTTTTTTCATTTATTCCTTTCCCCTCTTTTCTCCCTCATTTTTCCGGGATTTTGGGATTTGCCGATGTGAAATTGCTAAAATGTTCAAGCTCGCTCCGCTCGCTCGCATACATGATATTTCACAACCTCGGGTGTTATATAACGCCATATCATAAGTAATAAAACGAATATGCCCATACAATATTGAAACAAATGACAATTTTCCGCTGTGAAATTGCTAAAATTTTCAAGCTCGCTCGCATACATGATATTTCACAACCTCGGGTGTTTATATGTTACCCTTCATAACGCCATATTGTAAAAACGAAGATACCTATACAATAATATTGGAACAAAAAATGTTCCGATGTGAAATTGCTAACAATTTCAAGCTCGCTCCACTCGCTCGCATACATGATATTTCACAACCTCGGGTGTTTATATGTTACCCTTCATAACGCCATATTGTAAAAACGAAGATACCTATACAATAATAATGGAACAAAAAATGTTCCGATGTGAAATTGCTAAAAATTTCAAGCTCGCTCCGCTCGCTCGCATAAATGATATTTCACAACCTCGAGTGTTTATATATTACCCTTCATAACGCCATATCATAAGTAATAAAAACGAATATACCCATACAATAATATTGAAACAAATGGCAATTTTTTCGCTGTGAAATTGCTAAAATTTTCAAGCTCGCTCCGCTCGCTCGCATTATTAATATTTATGCAAATTACCGCATCATAATTGAAGACTATTCACTGTTTTCAATCATTTGAAAAATTGAAAATTTCACCTCCGATATGCACCAGATAGCTCCATTCTAGTGTAAAAATTGCCTCCCCCCACTCGGTCGCTTCGCACCCTCAATGTATACACTTTCGCCCTCCCTAGGAAAATACCCTGGCGCCGCCTCTGTAGTATGGTACAGTTCACTAATAATACAAAAATGTATCCAAAAAATGCAAAATGATTGGCCATTGTATTATATTACAGCTAAAAAATGTAATATTTAAAATTCGAAAACCTCAGGGTTGGGAGGTCTCAGCCGCACAACCCCGTCCGACTATAATCTGAGTACCCCCCCCCCCCCCCCCCCCCCGGGTAACGCACATTATACTACATGTCGTCAAGTCAGAATTTCCTTTCCAGGTACATGTATGGACCAGATTGCACAGTTTCAAGTCCAAAAATGCAAAAGCTCCCTACCGTGGGAGGGGGGACACCCCCCTCTCACCCCCACCCCCGCTCAGTCGCTTCGCTCCTTCGCAGTGACAGGGGGGGGGGGGGGGGGTTAGGGGGTTTAAACCCCTCCCCTGGGGCTGCCAAGTTAAAAATAGCAAAAAAAAATCGCCGCTTCGCGGCTCGTGGACGATGCTCCGCATCGTCATTGGTTCAAACCCCCCCTTAGCAAAAAAAACATCACTTACGGGGATTCAAAATAGCAAAAAAATCGCCGCTTCGCGCCTCGTAGACGATGCTCCGCATCGTCATTGGGTCAACCCCCCCCCCCCCCCCCTTAGCAAAAAAAAAGCTAGATCCGCCCCTGCTTCGGGCTTGGTCGCTTCGCTCCCTCGCAATATCCGGTGGTGATACGGATTTGGTTCTGCCCCCCCAAAAGTTTTTGCTCATTACGCCACTGAGTAGTAGTAGTAGTATATAGTAGTTGTAGTAGTATAGTATATTAATAAATGAATAAATAAATGCAAAATAATTATATAACTAAATTAATATGAATCAATAAATAATAAACACAAGGGCATATGACTTTGCATGAACAAAATAAATCTGTAAGTCTACAATGATAAAATGTGGATTGAAAAGATTACACAATATTATACATGATATGATACTTCACGGCTCGACAAAAATGTATCAAATTCATGATAAATTAATGATTTAACATTAGAAAACTTCGAGAACTAAGTTGCAGTCCGACTATTTTTACATCAAATTCAGGTATGTGTTTCTTCATCATACATATTTGACTAAATTACATGAACTGCACTGTTCATGCAAATTAGTATTACAACTGGTTTTCACTTGCTCCAGGCAAGCGAACATGCCCTGAACTATAGAGTGGTGAAGTGTGATGTCATCAATGACGTCATAAACTTTTTTTTTTTTTTTCAAATTTGATTTTCATTTTCCGAAAAAGCGTCAAAAATAATGTCCAATTACCGAAAATCAATTGAATAAATAAGTATTGGCTGAGATATAGGCATCCGAATGAATTTGTTTGGCAATAGGCACTCAGTGTTATAGTGCACTGGTTCATAACTGTATGAACCAGTGCACTATAACACTGGTTGCCCATTGAAGTAAAAATTCATTCGGATGGGCATATCTCAGCCAATACTTAACATATTCAATTGATTTTCGGTATTTATACATTATTTTGTATGCTCTTTCTGAAAATGAAGTTCAAATTTGAAAATTCCCAAAAAGGTTTGTATGACGTCATGGCTTCTGTACTCTATTATGTATGATTATGAATATTACTTGTGACTTCCGTGCATGCTAAAAGCGATGGGTCCGGATCCCAGTAATCGGGCGAGCCATCGAAGTCAGAGGAGCAGTAGAAAGTAGTTGGTCCCGCCAAATCGTACCCCAGATCGCACGAAGCCGTGTACGAATAATAAATTCCGTACGAGGTCCGGTCCGGGGATATGACCACGTTGCTCTGTATGTTTGTTGGTCTTGCGCAATCTTTGAAATATATACATGTATAGGTGTTAAAGGGAAATAACAGTTCAAACTGTTAAACTTATTTTGACTAATAACTTGCTTTTAAAATGATTTGCATTTCTATTCCCACTATAGTTTCCCTATATGTACAGTATATGCACGGGAAAGGTGATTACGAAATCATCATTTTCTGTAACGCCATTAAAAGTAAAACTTTATTATCCACTTAAAACACCTTTTTAAATTAAAAATCATGACAAAATAATAGACCTATAGATCACGTACATAGTTACAGAGTACAGGAGCTGTTTTCTTTTCTCTAAAACATAACTCTTGTGTTTGATGCACATTCGAAAGTATACAATGGTAACAACATTGAAGGTACAGTGAACAAGATAACATATTATACGAAATCATTTATATATTATAGGAGCACAGCGCTATAACAGAATAAAAGGAGATTACACACATACTCACACATACAGACACACACACATACATCCCATATTTGAAAACATTTACAACCACATCATAAATGCGCACACAAATGTATATTTTGTAGGAAACGAACAAGAAAAAAAACACATCAACAATTCATTTAATCATTTTACCTTGCAAACTGGATCTTATGTGGAAAAGCAAGCCAAGAAGCAACGCGAAAAGAACATGTCTTCCCGCCATTTCCTCTAGCTTGGTATCTGGATTACAAAACTAGTTTAAAATATTTTATTCAATCGCCGCTCCAGTCTTCTACCAGTGTGTCTTTTCGTCTATGTCGACTCTTTCTGAATCACGCACAACTAAGCTGTTGATTATGACAATTATGATTATAATGACCGATGGAAGTTAATTTATATAAGAACCGAGAAAAATGTTATTGAAACAAAACGCAGAGCGCTATCTAGATGATAGATTACTGTATAATAGGGGGATTTGATGGGGCAGAGGCAAAGTGATAATTATACCGGAACTGCAAAGTCCAGTTAATAACAATTAAAGGTATCAATTTAATAATTGAGTTTCTATTCTTCCTTCTTCAGATGTTTTTCTTGATAACGCTAATTCATATAATATTTTAAAGTTGTTGGCTATAGACAAAATAATAATAAACACATTTCCCTAAAATAAATTTGATACGTACATATTCACGTTGTATAATGAATGATACGTATCAAATTTGTGAAGTGTTCAGTTTTGATTAAAATGTGTGTTTAAACTTGAATTATGATTCCTCGGCTAAGGCAAAACAAAATATCGATGTGTATTTTGAAAGTTTGGATAATAAAACATAAAACTCAGCTCAACTCAATTTCAATAACGTGTGCATTATATTAACCTTTTGGTTTATTACCAAAATATACTATTTTATAACGTTCTGCATAAGGCTTTGCATTATGATTTCATGCACTGAATTGTATGGTTCACAATGAATTGTGTATTTTATAATGCCGTATTTTCTGTTAATATACATGGTACTGCACATGAGCTTTAATTTGAGTCTCAAAAGCGGGGGGGGGGGGGGGGGTGGGGTAGGGGTGTACGAAAATGCTATCTCGATTTATACGCATTTGTAAATGCCAAACCAAATAGTTGTTCATTTGTATTTGTTCTGTTATCTAATGTATATGATAAATGCATCTGGACTTTTTCTCACCGTTTGTCATTCAGAACTGGTGTCATCTCCCCCTTTCCTTTTGTCTTTCCCTCTTTCTCTTTTGTTTCGTATGTCTCGTCATTTCTCCCTCTTCCCCTCTTTCTCCTTGTCTATACATTTCCCCTCCTTCTTCTCCTCTTCTCCCTTTCTCTCCATCTCTTCTTTTATCTACCCCCCCCCCCTGCCCCTGTCTTTCACCGTCCCTTCATTATTCCCTCACTCGCTCGTCATATCTCCTACCCTAACTCTTTCTCTTCTACTTCTGTTCTCTCACCATCTTTGTCTCTTCTATGCTACTTTCTTGTTTATTCACCCCGCCCCTATTTCTCTGTCTCTTTTCTCTCTTTTTTTCTTTATATCTTTCTCCCTCTTTTTTTTTTCTCCAATTACACTTCCTTTCTCTCACCGTCTCTATGTATGCGCTTGTTTATTCTACTGTATTTAATTGTTATCTCATCCATTATATTGTGTATAAAGATACTATCTTCACCACCATGATATATTGCTCGCACTATCTCGAACACAAAGAGGATATTATCACTTACTGATAAAGCAAACAATTGTGAAATCTTAGGTAATAGGGTAGTCTCATTGCACCGTTTCTCAATTTGTTTCCTATCCGACCAAAATGTGGCAAAACGATCAGAATCTAGCAAAATGTGAAGTTCCATGACATCCATCCATTGCCCATCCACGCGAAACAGAGCCGAATTAAAGAGTACTAATACTTGTCCATTCCGAACTTGGTTTGCATCATATCGTTATATAATTATTTAGAAATGGTTCTATGATGTTATACAGTAGCCTGTTATTATAATTTATCTTGATATGCGTTTTTTGTTTAATATTGATGTATTTTAACAATATTATGCATTTTAATCCATGCAGTAAACGACTATGTAATTCATCCTCGTCGGGGAATACTGGGTTATTTTTAGTAAACCTTTATTGAATTGAATTGAAATGACTCGACTTGAATCATCTAGTAACTTTATTGGCTTATGCAAGAAGTGACGAATGGTTGGTATAGTGTGTAGTTATGTGATATGTCCTCAGAGTACTGTACCCCCACTCCAAAAGTGTGGATGTTGTACGGGCCGTGTAATGAGCAAAAATACAAAACAATATTTGCTAACTCATATACACTGACTTTGTACACAGTTAAGTATGACTATCCAGTATCCAGTGGACATTGTTAAACAAATGGACTTCAATAAATCGTATCTTTCTAACGAAAGGGAAATTTGAAGAAAAAAACAACACCTATTCCATGCTTCTATTGGTAATACGCATACAAGGTATGAGAGAAACAAAATAATAATAATAATTGATATTTATACAGCGCATTTCCAATTAAAAACTGATCGATGCGCTTTACAACCTCTCCAATAAACTACAACAAAAATAAATACGTCTTCAAATTTCTTTTAAATATATCTAATAATGGGGACAATCTTAAATCTACTGGCAAGCTGTTCCAAAATGTAGGGCCAGCAAAATAAAACAAAACTACGCTCTCCACCCTTTGAATTTGTTCTTGGAACCATTAACCTTGAATTATCTACTCTAGAACGTAAATTATAGTTAGCTTGTCTATAGGAACATCTAAAAAAATACACAAATAACCATGAGCAAGATTGTGTGTACATTTATATACAAATAGTGCAATCTTATACATAATTCTCTTTTGGACTGGTAACCAATGCAGACTGTACAATAATGGAGTTGCACAAACTAAGGCTTCTGACTGTAGTTGAAGTCGCAATTTGAGTGCTACAGTCAGAGACTTTAACCTCTTGTGAAAGATAGTGGCTAAGTTTGGGAGACAAGATCAAGAGTACTTCCGTTTTGTCTTCATTTAGCTTTAATCTGTTTATAATCATCCAGTCGTTAATTTCTTCAATACAATCTTCAATGATCTTAAGTTCCCTTTGAAGGCTGTGGGTAAATTTTGGATCGAAAGTACAATACAATTGAATATCATCAGCATATATGTGATATTGGACATTATGACGCTTGAGTATATCTCCAAGAAACACTATATACTTCTAATGAAGTTTTGTGAATTTGGACAGTGTTACTAGATCCCTTTAATTTAGTTTAATTTATTGAATTGATTTGAATTGAATCGAATTGAATTGAATTGAGTTGAGTTGAATTGAATTGAGTTGAATTAATTTAATAAATTGTATGTATTGAATGAATCGAATGAATTATCGAATGAATTGAATTAAATTGAATTGAACTGAATTGAATTAAACTGAATTGAAATTAATTGTATGAATACTATACTATTATTGGACCCAGCAGAATACTAGTATTCGGGTCATATACCTATATACTAAATTAAATGATGACAATGATGACGATGACGACGACGACGACGATGATGATGATGATGATGATGATGATGATGATGATGATAATAATAATAATATAGTTTCTTATATAGCGCTAAATACATAAATGTTTCATAGCGCTTTACACTATTATTACCCTGGTCAAAGGATACAATGCAAACCAGCACACATTGTGTGCACCATCTCCACTCCCTGGGGAGCATTCCTTCCAAGCGCTCATGGGCTCAAGAAGATCGTTCACATAAAGGCTATTCACCTCCTACCGGTCCCCATTTATACACCTGGGTAGAGAGCAGCAATAGTGGATAAATTGTCTTGCTGAAGGACAAACGCGGTGGGCAGGGTTCGAACTCGGGATCTCACGATTGGAAAGCGCGCGCTCTACCAATCTTGCCACACCACATGATGATGATGATGATGATGATGATGATGATGATGATGATGATGATGATAATGATGATGATGATGATGATGATGATGATGCTGATGATGATGATGATGATGACGATGGTGATGATGATGGTGGTGGTGGTGGTGATCGACTACGACCATGATAGGTCTTAATTGTATTAAGATTTTATGCAAATGAAAATTTGCGTTCGGTCATTGGTGCCCTCATATCACGGCACCTTTTATAGCCGGCCGCTGAGTGGGGGTAGTTAGGATATAATTACTGCTCCTCTTATTGCTTCTACCATTTTCGTGGAAGACAAATTGAAATAATAAATACAATACTTATTGCGCAACTAAAAACATCGGCTTTAAATATGCCGATGTCCTCTCCAAAATTACCCATAAACGTGGGAAATTCGGCTTCTGCTACGACACACGACATGAACATAATGTACGTTTCACAGGGAAAAGCTGTGTCAAAGTGATAGGCTTATCAATAGTGTGTTGACGAGTAGAAAATATATTTCAACATTTTGCTTGCGAAGAGTTACTATATCCATAAACATGCTTTTATGATAAGTAAAATGAATGTGCTTGTGTGCGTGTGTGTGTGTGTGTGTGTGTGTGTGTGTGTGTATGTGGGCATTTTTTACGCATATCAACCGATGACGAACGGTCTAAACATACTAATCAAGTAATGGCACCGATATTAAGTATAGCCCCCAGGGGCGGATCTAGCTTTTTGCTAAGGGGGGGGGGGGGGGGGGGGGGTTGACCCAATGACGATGCGGATACTGTGTGGGTCTGGACACATGATGGCGTTTTTCTATGCACATCACATTTTCACTTGGCAGCCCAAGGGGGGGGGGGGGGGGGGGGGGGGGTTAAACCCCCTACCCCCCCCCCCCCTCCCGTGAAAATGTGTCTTCCTAACGTTTTCTTTAGCTACCCCCACCCCACTCCAATAATTGAGAAATAGATGGATTAGGGATGAATTCCGAGATACCAGTTGATACGTTGAGTCTATACGAGTCTTCTATTCGATGTGCCGGATCATCCCCCAGAGGCCAGTAGAAATCGATGCCTATATGGATTATGAATAATATGGTTATGGATTAGACTTCGAGTAATTAGTGATACCCCGGTATACCACCACCACCACCGGTCACCACCACATCTACATGTACTTGGTAAATGGTCCACTCAGGTGGACCGTCACCACCACCACTACAATGTTATCAGTAATCTCATAGTCCCTAATACAGTAGTCGTCATCATCATTCTTCTTCGTCGTCGTCGTCCACATCAACATCATCCCCACCCTAATCATCCCCATTGTCGTCCTCAGCGTCCTCATCATCATCGACACTTCGGCATCCTCATCATAATGACCCCGGCGAGGCCATGGGCTAGCTGTGTACGTAAAAATGCGATCAACTTTGCATTGACTTTGTGCACGCTGCATTGGCGTCCACTACTATCCGACTGTCACTGCTACTGCTGCGACTTCGACTTTCGAGTAGAGTTTACGTTTGAAGCTGTATTTTAATTAATAGTTCAGACTTTCAGATTCGAGAGAAAGGAGGGATCCTGACCACTCTGTGTGAGTATGAAATAACTTGGTAAAGGTATAACTTTTACTTGTTATCCTTATAAACAATAGAACTCAGTCTCGGACCTCATTCGATCACATGTTTACTTGGACCTGGTAGCTGTGTCCCACATATTGAAATTATTGTTAGTATAAATTTTATGATAAAATCAAAGCAAATGGAAGGAAATAGGGCGCTAATGCAGTATTAGGTAATTACTAATTAATGCATACTGAGTCTAACTAGCATAGTGATGTGAGGAATTGCACTCCGAATAACCTGCAAGTGCAAGTTCAGAAATTATGAACAATTCCAGTGACACTTCATGCACTTCGCCTTCGGTTTCCTGCCCCAGAATAGATGTTTGGTTATAAATACTTATGTGATTATTTATATGATCTATAGTCAAGCGAACGTGATTTCAAAAGTGCTGTTAGCATTGGAAAACAACAATTATGCATGAATGACAACTTTTTCATAGAAATCCATGAAGAATATGCTCAAGTCTCAAAGACAAAGTCAAATCTCAATGGCAATGCAATGCCAATGGCAATAATGGAAGTATTTTTTTCTCTTGACTTTGTTATCAGATTTCCAGCATGGCTGACCAATCATGTCAAGCTGAGACTGTTGCTGACGCTGACGTCATTAGCGGAGATCAGAATTCACACCAGGATAAGGAGCCAGTCGATTCTTCTGTCGGCACAAAGGATTCAGATGGAATTGACCCAGACGGAACGAAGTGTGAAGATGAAAAGAAGGATCAAGAGGAGGTGGTTGATCAAAAGAAAGATGATCAAGATCACAGGAATGACAAGGAGGTCGAGGGAGCTGGAGAGGATGGCGTATTATCCAAGACTCCCGTCGAAGCTCCAGATGAAGCTGCAGGCTCTAGGACGCTTGGTGGAAAAGGTGAACGAAGGAGCGATAAGAACAAGGGAGAGGAGGAGGAGACAATGGAGGATGATGGTGGAGAGGGAGAGGGAGAAGAAGTAGCTGAGGGAACGAGTGGACAAAATAATGATGAGAACCAGGAGGAGAATCAAGCGGAGGATGAGGAGATGGAGGATGGTGGTGTAGGAGAAGCAGCAGCAGCAGGAGAGGAGGGCCGTGAGACCAAGACAACCATGACTACAAAGGAGGCACAGTTCACATCTGAACATTTCAAGATTATGCTGAAAAATCTGCCCAACCGATTTGGCCACAGGGTAAATATTCTCCCCCACCCTCCTATTTCTTTTTTTCTTTAAGGGGAGGATGGTGACCCTTTGGAAAACAGGTTCCCTTCTGGGACTTAGAGGCCTCAGCAGAACCTTTGATATCAAGTCTCCATTTTCCATTTTTGTAGGAACTTGTTTTTATTCAACCAGCATTAATTGTTGAAATTATAAAACAGACTTTAAAAATAAAATCAATGGCAACTATTTTGAACATGTTCACATTATGCGATTCAAAGGTTAACTTGGAGGTATTTTTTAAAAGAACTTTATCTTGATTTTGAACATCATAGAACAGTAACAATTAACATGGATGGTGTGATGAAAATAAATATTGTATTATCAAACAGTTACAAATGTAATGCGCCATTTGGATTAGATTAAATTGAAGAAGTAAGAGGGATAATACTTTTCTCAGATTCTAATTATTTTGTCTACCTTTTCTTTATTTCCAGCAACTACGGAAGATGGTAGAGGGTCTGAATCTGAAACCGAAGAAGATCAAACCGATCGAAAGGAAAAATTATGCCTTCATAACCTTCCTGTAAGTATTTAAAATAATTAGGTTTCTGAATTGTAGAAATAAAGCAGGGCTCCACACCAAATTATTTTGTAAATAAAGAAATTTTCTTCCATTTTGGGTGGCCCAAGCATAAATGTATTGGACCTTTAATTATTTTTTTTAAAGGGTACCACCACCCAAAAATAATATTCTTATTATAGAAAGGTACCATCTTTAGTATTCCATTCCTTCAACAAGTTCACAAAAATATGTTTTCAGAAAAAAATATATAATTGGAAAACGCATCACCATTCTCAACCATGCGTTCATGCGGTCTGAATTGCGTAGACTATATGCGTGCAGACCCAGAGCGCACTGTGCAGAGCGAATGAATCATCCGGGAATCTATTGACGTACGCGTGAAAGCATTGGCGCACTCGCAAATGCTTGGCCCGTATGGAACCAGGAAATAGCAGTGGTTCCGTAAGTCGTGGAAATGAATTGCTTTGTTTATGAATTACACAACCCTTTGCAAAATGTTGGGTATCTATTTGATATCACAAAACGGTACCAAAACATATAATAATGTGTTGTCCTTTGCCTGGTGGTCCCCTTTAAATATGTTTACTATTCATAGTACAATAGATCAAAACTGTGATTATGGAAGAGGCTTGACATGGAAATCGACAAGATTTCCTAATTCAGTCATTTTCTGCCTGATCCGGCCGCCAAAAATCACTTTTATGAAATTGTAATGTCCCAACTTCAATCATCCATTTTTTTGTTACATTAGACAAGTGTTAGTCTAATGTGTCAAGCCCTGAATAAAGATAATGTTTGGAGGTCTTTAAAAGGGAAGCAAGCCCAGTTGTGTGTGTGTACATGTGTGTCACGCATTAAGCCCTCTGCAGACAGAGCCGACTCGACCCGATTCGACTGGTTTTCATTCGGATCGGCTCAGTTTTCAGTGCCTTGCGACACACATTTTGCCAGTCGAAAGACAAGTCGGATGCTATTTGGGGCCAATTCAACACGATGAAACGGATCAGACCGACCGGGCCCACCTCTAGCCTGATTGAAACCAGTCGGATCGGGTCGAGTCGGCTATGTCTGCGCCGGGCTTTACTAGTTCTATACTTCTGTTTCTTACATTTTAAAATTTCTTTCTGCCAGGTGTGAAGAGGACAAAGTGAAGGCCATGGAGGTTCTGGGTAACCACACCTGGAAAGGGAGGAAACTGATAACCAAGGTAAAGCATGTGTGCCCCTCTATGGTAGCAATGACTGGAATGTTCCCCAGGGAGTGGTCAGAGTGCTCAAGTTTGGGTATGTAATTAATGTTATATCAGGTTCTGGGTAACCACACCTGGAAAGAGAGGAAATTGATAACCAAGGTAAAGCATGTGTGCCCCTCTATGGTAGCAATGAGTAGAATGCTCCCCAGGGAGTGGTCAGAGTGTGAAGTGCTCAAGGTATGGTATGTAAAACAGTCAAACGTGGGAAGTTGGCCAATGTAGACAGGTGACCTCTATAGACGGGTACAACAAAACTGTTTATCTTTGCAGGGCTCAAGTTTGTGGCCACTATAGGCTGGTTGGCTGCTATACACATGTGGCCTCTAGGACAGGTTTGAGTGTATTATAATATCAGATGCAGGGTGCCCTAAAAAACAAGGCAAAAGCACTGAATGAAATTGATTCACTATGTAAACAAACTTATGATGACGATGAATACTGCTGCTGCTGATGATGAAAATGATGATGTATTATGTTGGCCTCAAATCCCTAGATAAAGGTGATGTTGATAGGATGATGATGATGCAAATTACAACAATGAATGTGTCGGTAAAACTAAAAATGCTGATGATGAAATGATAACTTCTATTTTTACTCACTTAATTTCTTAAATAACCATTTCTCCCTTTTCCATCCAGCTTGCCAACGCTACAGAAGACCCTATGGAAGCACACAAGCGAAAACTGGAGACCCAGGGAGGAGAGGGGCAGGGAAAGAGAAGTCGGACTGAAGAAAAAGATGACGAGAATCTTCCCCTGGAAGAAAGGTACGAAGCTGACAGCTGACAGCTTACAAGTTTTAGGTTGTAAGCACCAGGGAATAGCATAATCTATGTGCCTCCTGTGATCAAGTATCCCATCACAGATCATGTGTTGGAATTTGGGGTTATTCACTCACAACTAGGATGAAACAAAATTTTTTAAATGCAAATCGTGCACTTTATTCTTTAGTCTCCTTCTTTAGTTTTGTAATAGAATCATAATCAGGATATCATTCTTGTTATTTTATTGTTATAGAACCTTTTTCATTTGTGGATATGGTGTGGCAAGATTAGTAGAGCGTGTGCTTTCCAATCGTGAGATTTTGAGTTTGAACCCAGCCCACTCCGTTTGACCTTCATCAAGGCATTTAATCCATATTGCTGCTCTCTACCCTGGTGTATAAATGTGTACCATGGTCGGGTGTCAAAAAGCCTTTGCGCCATTGGCAGCATATGGCTAGTATGCTCCCCAGGGAGATGAGAAAGTACCGTAAAACTCCGTGTATAAGGCGCACCCGTGTATAAGGCGCACCCCCAACTTTCTAAAAAAATTTTTTTTTTTTTTTTTTTTTTTTTTTTTTTTAGAAAACTTCTGCTCATGAATATTCATGTTTTCATTATATAGCAATGCTCATTAAATATGCAAAATGCTAAATTCATTAATAACTGTTTTTTAATGAGAAAAATGTATGACCGCTGGTTAGAAAATTGAATATTAAATGAATGCTGCTACTCATGAACATTGAATAATCAATTAGTTGCAGTGTAACTGCTTACAAAACTTGTATTTTGTTTTACTAACCACTATCATTTGTATGTAGGAAAAAGGTATATGTTGATAAATGTTCCCCTCACATCAAGCTCTTGTCATGCCTTATAGACCAGGGGTGGTATTCTGTAAGTTCATCCTAGAGTTGATCTTAGGAGTTGCTCTTAAGATCAACTCTAGGAGCTCCCTAAGATGTGCCTAAGTGGTATTCTGTAAGTTGCTCTTAGGACGATCTTAGCATGAATAATGCATAATTAATTAGCTCATAAATATTCATGAGCCACGCCCATTAATAACCATTCGACCAATCATCGTCTTTGTTTTCATTGATGAACAACTAATCATTTTGCAGAATTGTCAAGTAGATAGCACGTGGCCACATCACGACTGATTGATCGATTGATTGATTAATTGATTGATTGATTGTTTGATTAATTGATTGATTGCAAAGTATATTACAGTATGATGTGGTGTCCGAATATGGCCCCCCTAAGTTTTAACAACCGATATCTGACAAAATATCTTTGAAGAAGCCACAAAATTCGTCAAGAATGAACTTCAAATGAAGATGAAAACAATGTCATACATATTTGCCGACTATGATCGTGCCGTAATGGCGATTTGCATTTCATTGCGTGAACAATCGCATTGAAAGAGGGTGCCGTAATATGGCCCCCTATTTAAAAGGTCCGTTTTCTTTGATGAATGATAAACTTTTTCCAACAAAAGTGCCATCAGAGTGTTCTTATAATCTACAAGATTACATTTATCCAAAAAATATTTGTATAAACTTGACAAATCTGCCGAATCTGAGCCGATTCTGAAACGATGTCAATTATTCCCCTGTGCAAACAAATTTCCTATTGATTTGTACACACTTTACTTTTAGCGCGCAGAAGATGGTTTTTGCTCGCGCGATGAGTCTTGTTGCGCTTAACCACAAAGGAAAATAGATAAGCAAAAGAAGTTCACTGCGCGAAATTATCTCCGTTATTGCGCTTAATCAGCTGATAAGCGCAACGGGGGGGGGGGGGGGGGGGGCATATTTGGTAGCCTGATGTAAACTACAACATCTTTTAACAGTATGACAGTATAACAGCAATCCTATTACTCATTCAAAAAAAACTTCAGTTAATAAAGTATGTGTAATTGAACAAACTCTCATAGGAAATAATATAATAAAAATGTAAGCGTCCTTTATTTCCATGAGATGGAATTGAGATAACTGTACTTGAATGTAATATTATCTGCTTATCAATACGTGTTTGAAGACAATATTTGTTCATATTTATTTTTACATGTTTTAAATACGGACACGCTTTAATTATTGCACACGTTAAACACAAAATTGTCACTTTTTTACTCTTGTGACTTTTTAATTGTGATAATTTTGCCTTCAGTGTGTGCTTATTCATGCATGACTTGATTGCCAAGTTATTTTGCTCAAAACCTTTTCGGTAAAAAGTTACGCTGTTTTTATTAAGGGAGGACTTATTATTTTGTTGTGTTTAATTCAAACTAAGACTGGTTGTAGGCAGTCTTAAGATAAGATCAAAAAGTTGCTCTTATCTTCATCTATAGAATACCTCTTATCTTAGGATGCTTATTTGCATATTATTTGCATACATTTACATATTCGAAAAGTTGCTCTTAAGTTAAGAGCAACTTTTCAGAGTTGATCTTAAGAGCAACTTTAAGAGCAACTTACAGAATACCAAAGTTGCTCTTAAGATCAACTTTACCTCCTAAGATCCTTACAGAATACCACCCCAGTGTAATACACATTGAACATGACTACAGGGTGACCCAAAAAAAAAAAATAAATAAATAAATCGTAATTTTTTTTTTTTTTTTTTTTTTTTTTTGCTGTACCTGTGTATAAGGCGCACCCCCGACTTTGAAATTTTTTCCGACGGAAAAAAGTGCGCCTTATACACGGAGTTTTACGGTATGCAATATCATTGTATGGGTTTGAAGTGTACATTTTGACTATGGGTAATAATACTTGCGCTTAAAAACCCTGTATTAAGCGCTATGTAAATTAGTTCTTTAAATCATTTTTTCTATCACTTTTAGTTGATATTGATGTTAATGACAAGGCTAAAAAGTGCAGTGACCCCTTTGTGGAGTATGAGCTAGTCTAAGGTCCAACCATATTTAATAACCAGAAAGAATATATGATTTGTATTAGATTACAACTACTGCTGCTACTTCTACTACTAGTAGAAGTAGTAGTAGAAATAGTAGAGGTATTTTTGTATTATTATACAAATAATTTCAAACTTGCATCCATGACCAGGTTGAACAGTGCAGTGACCCCTCTGTGGAGGCTGAACTACCGGGACCAGTTGAGCATGAAGCACAGACAGAAGAACGAGTTCCTCAAGAGACTGTCTGTAGGGGTAGTGGTGGTGGTGGTGGTAGTAGAAGTAGTTGTAGTAGATTAAAAAAGAAATCATTTTTTGTGTGTTAATATTCATAATTTCAAACTTGCATCCATGACCAGGCTGAACAGTGCAGTGACACCTCTATGGAGGATGAGCTACGAGGATCAGCTAAGCATGAAGCACAGGCAGAAGAAAGAATTCCTCAAGAGGCTGTCTGGCAATATGTATGGCCAGATACCGGAGATCCGAGGCTGGGTCAAGGAGCAACAGTAAGTAAAATAGTTCTTATATTCCATCTGAAACTCTTCAAATATTTGAGAGCTGCTTCCCTCTTGTGCTCTCGCAATTCCTCTATAACCTTGTTCCTCTGTGGAGGGTGAGCTACCGGGAACAGTTGAGCATGAAGCACAGGCAGGAGTTCCTCAAGAGGCTGTCGGGCAACATGTATGGCCAGATACCTGGAGATCCGGGGCTGGGTCAAAGAACAATAGTATGTACGAAAACTATCCTTCCTCCCTACCCCCACTTCTTCCTTCAAATATTCACAAGCTGCAGCCCTCTTGAGATTGAAGAGCAAAATGTACAACTGAATACTGAAGATCAGGGGCTGAGGAAAAGAACAGAAGTGAGTATTGAAGAGCCTGCCATATCGTGTATCTTGCTGATCAGGTATCAGGTTAGGGCTTAAAATAATAAAATACATAACCTCGACCTGTAGAATTACCTCGTTATATCGTGCTCATTATAGAAAGGTCCTAATTTTGTCTCAGATCATAAGCCCCAGTCTTTTCTAGCATTTTCCGGTTAACATCCTGTCCTCACAAACTGCTGTGAAAAACCTTCTCCCAAGTAACAGTCCAATTCCCCTTTCTCTTACTCAAAATAATAGATTTTTGTTTTTGTTCTCTCGATTTCACTCTCTCTATGCAATGCCACGTAGACCACTATCGTTGGATTGATACAATTGTGTAGTTATTCATTTCATGGACGTGTAAAGTAACTGCTATTTGCTATTATGAGTGTTAACAGTTTGGTTAGGATGTTTGTAATGTTCATCTTGTACTAAACATGCAGCTTTATGATTTTGTATTTTCCTTGCAGGAAGAAGTACAGTGGTATGGGCTGTCCTTTAGAAGACATCAAACCATCGGTAAGATTGTTAAAAACATAATTATTGCTGCAAGCAATCCTTAAACATAATCTTAGTTATTTTTAATCTTATATCTCACAAAATCTCAATAACATTGTACTGATTAAATTACAGAACAAATTAGGCATACCCTGCAAAACAAATTGAAAAGAAAATATTTATTTAAACTGCTGCCTAATTTTAAATAGTACAATATATTTGAAACCCCCAAATAAAATGCGTAGTGACTAGTCGCTCGTACATTATGTCTCTATTTCTGTGTGTGGCTGATGGCCTGTGGCAAATTTTTTGCAATGCATCACAGTGTTTGCTAGTTGGTTATTTGTTTTTACATATTATAAACTCGACTCAATTATCATTATTTACATCTTAGACCCTCTTTATCATCACCATCCGAGAGATGCAGCCGAGGATTCAAAACCGGGCTATTTTTTTTTAGGTCAGAGCTCTGAGCTCTGACCATTTGACCAAAACACCGTATTCGTGACGAAGATGCCTCAGTAAAATGACCTTATATAACATTACTTGCTTATAAAATCCAGAATAACCTTAATTTTTTTCCCCCTACAGCCGGTAACAAACTCGTACCGCAACAAGTGCGAGTTCACTGTGGGCACCAACCCTGATGGCGAAGGTAATAATTATTATTTTCAGTTTTGTTGTCATATTAACTTGTTCCCTGATTTATTTTGTCTTTTCCATCTAGAGTTTATGATAAGTAAATAATGCATGCAGGGCTGAATAAAATTAACACTGGCCAACTGGCACCGGACCTTAAAAGTTTAAAACCTACTTTTATTCTTTGTAATGTAATATGTTGCCATGCATGTTTAATTTTACTCTTACTCCTTTGTTGAATTAAAAATAAAGTCCAATAAAAGACCTTTTTTTTTTTAAGCTTCAGTGAGCCAAAACATTAATAATGCAACATGATTTTAATTGCCTGGATGAGTAACCAAATATAACAAACTTGTTAAAGTTATTCATTGTTAGGGGGCCACAAGATTAACCCTAATAATGCCCCCCCCCCCCCCCCCTCCGCAATTTTTTGTATTGCTCCAAAACGCGGTAACATGACGCGCCGCTGCTTGGTGACTTTTTATGCCTCCGCCAACGAAGTGGCCGGAGGCATTATGTTTTCGGGTTGTCCGTCCGTCCGTCCGTCCGTACGTCCGTCCGTACGTCCCGTTTTCGTTCTCGCGATATCTCAAGAACCAGTTGACGGATCAATTTCAAACTTGGTATGAGTGTACATATTGGGGTGACAATTATCTGATTAGATTTTAGGGGTCATGAGGTCAAAGGTCAAGGTCACAGGACTCAATATATATGCAAAAATGCCTCGTTCTCGCGATATCTCAAGAACTGGTTGACGGATCAAATTCAAACTTGGTATTAGTACAGATATTGGGGTGGCAATGATCTGATTAGATTTTGGGGTTCATTGGGTCAAAGGTCAAGGTCACAGGACTCAATGTATGTGCAAAAATTCCTTGTTCTTGCGATATCTCAAGAACCGGTTGACGGATCAATTTCAAACTTGGTATGCGTGTACATATCGGGGTGCCACTGATCTGATTAGATTTGGGGGTCATGAGGTCAAAGGTCAAGGTCACAGGACTCAATATGTATGCGAAAATGGCTTGTAATGGCAAAGTTTCAAGAACTTAATGTCAGATTTCAATCAAACTCGGTACCTGAATGTATCATAAAGAGTCAACGTAGCCATAAAATGTTGGGGTCATGAGGTCAAGGTCACGGGACTCATTATACATGCAAACAATTTTGTAATGCCAAAATCTCAAGAACTAAATGTCAGATTTCAATCAAACTTGGTACCTGAATGTTTTTTAGGGAGCCATCAAAGATTGGGGTCATATGGTCAAGGTCACAGGACTCAAAATATTTGTAAAAATTAAATCAGTGCATGTTAATTTGGGCTTGATATTAAAATCGTGCGATAGCGGAGGCATAATTTTCGATTGCGCGCAATCGAAGATCCATCTAGTTTCTTTTGGGTCTTGCACATATTTAAAAAAAAAAAAATTTAAAATCAGACCTACCGTTACGAAGTCACGTGACCTTTTGTCTATGCATGTCAGCCCGAAAATTGCTCAATTTCGTGATTTGTGTACAAAACATATGGAAATATCAGTTTTCGTAAAAGGAGGTATATCATTGGTTATTTGGTCTTGTTTACATTTTATATGTTTGTTTTGGGGTTCAAAAAATAAGTGAGAAATAAAAAATAAAAAAACAAAGAAATACATAAGAAATTATAAAAACAATAGAAAACATAAGGAAGAACCTGGCTCTTCCAAATTTTGTTGTCGTATTATTATTCCAAATGCTCTAAAGAATATATGTAGTGAAAACCAGAGTTTAATTATGAAGAATATATGATTTATGGGTAAAAATATGAATTTTATGACCTTATTTGCATAAATTACCATAAATATGCAAATTAATGAATTTTTTCAAAAAATTAAAATTACCATTGTATTCTATACACTTCACTTATCACGCGTACAATTTTTCACGGCGATCGGCCGCTCCGCGGCCGAGATCTTAGGGGGGGGCCATAATGGCCCCCCCCCGGCCTGCTGAAGACCTCAAATAGCCCGGCCTTTTTAGGGTTAAGTTTTGGGCTGCTATAATTTGAGACATTCTTATTTTACTTGCCAGACTGGGTCACAAGGAAAAAGAAAGCATTTTTAGAATCAGTGTAGGCATTGAGTTAATTGGCCCTTCCACAAAGTTGTAATCTGCAGATTGTATACAAATTAAATGGCACGAGAATGTCTGAAATTGCAATTAACCCATTCAGGACTGGTCCTGAAAATACTTGGGCTTAGGTCTATGAAGAATACATGTTATAGCAAAATCAATCAGTCCTGGACCCTGTTGCAGAAACAGATCTATACAATCGATTGTAAGTTACAATGGATTGTAAGTCAGAACATTTGCACGATTCAACCAATCAGATTTGCGCACTTAGAACACATGATCTGACTTACAATTAATTGTAACTTACAATTCGATTGTATCTCTTTTGGCAAGGGGCCCCTGAATGTGTTAAAATTAATTTAAAACCGAAATTAATGATGTTAGTAGTATCTGTCTTAAAACTTGATGTACTTTAGTACATTATAGTTTGGGGAAATAAAAGATAGCAATTTGTGTGAATTATTTATTATAAAAAGTTAAGTTGTTCCATTGACTATGAGAGTTTTACAAATGTATATAAAAGTTAATTTTGAGACGTGAACATTAACCTTTGTTCTGTTGTTTTTCTGTTATTTTCTTTTGCAGAGAAGACAGTAGGATTCCGTCTTGGCTTATACAAAGGTACGTTTGGAAGTTGCACTTTGTGATGCAATATTTGATGTTCTTGTCAACACCTCTGTAGTACCATAGTGGGATTTATTTGTAAGAGGGGGAATTTTCATTGAAGCACTTCTGAGAGAAAAGGAATTCTGAGGTATATTTCGTTAGAATTAACACATTTTATGAATAGTTGATACTTGAAAGTATATATAAAGAAGAGAACAGTGGTCTAAGCCTTTCAGAGACATCCGAGGAATAAAGCTTTGAGGATAAGACCCCACAACTGACCTTAAAAACTGACTGCCAGAATTAGACATTCATTGTGAATGAAGGATAGTGTCTGAAAGCCCTGAATCATTTTGATGTATGTCCATTTTTTAGTGTTTTGATTAGAGGTGGTCAATGCAGCATCCTGCATTCACATTCCAGACCAGTTCAAAGCAGTTGTGCAAGTGTTTCAGACATTCATCCGAGATACAAAGCTTTCTCATCACGTTCCTTCAACCAGCCTCGAATACTGACTGCTGAAGACATAATATGTTGTAAATTGATACCAGCTAAATGTGTTTGAATGAATTTTATGTCGATATTATTTGTCCATTGCAGGAGGTCAAATCTCAGTGGTCAATCCGGCATCCTGCATACACATTCCAGACCAATCCAAAGCAGTTGTCCAGTCGTTTCAGACGTACATCCGAGGGACGAAGCTCTCCGGTTACGACCCGACAACTCACGATGGTAACTGGCGCATGCTGACCGTGAGAACGACCCAGGGGTCAGGGGTCATGGCTGTGGTGACCCTTCACAGACAGTCACTGTCTGATGTGAGTAGCTTCCTAAATCCCCTATCACAAAGAGCATAAAGGTGGCACAGTGTGTCCCCTTATATGATCAGGTCTCCAGTTTTGAGGTGGCTATCTAATTGCCATTTATGACCTCAGAAATTACCTTTATGTCCATTCAACAAATTCCAAAATATAAAAATATAAGTGGTCTGTTTCCTTTTTGCCTCGGCATCATATTTTATAGGTGAAATTACTGATCGCTGTAGGTACAGTGTACCATTTCTGAATAACCTCCGATGCCCAAATTGCTCTTGACTAAAACTGCCCTTTTGAATTTCTAACATGTGGCTTGCCATATTTCTATTTGGTGCATCATTATTATTATACATGTAAGCTGGCGATTCCACTGTACAGCGAAATTGCAATTTATGGAAACACTCTGTAATGGAAGCACTCTTTGTTAGATTTGCTTCTTTCACCAGTACTCTAGTTTTCCAGTTGATATTATTCTTTTACCAATGTTGTACTTTCAGGAAGAGGTTGAAAAGGAGAAGCGGGATTTAGCCGAGTACTTTGAGAGCGGTGATGGAACGACTTGCGGCGTGACATCTATGTACATCCACATTCAGAGGTATGCCTTTATCAGTAAAAAAAGTAAGATAATAATAATAATAATTGTCCATTGTTGTGTAGCGCTTTATTACAGTTAAGTCTCAGAGTGATCAGATGTACAAGTACAAGGGTTGTCCCAGAAGGGTCCAGCTTTACCTGAGCTTAATCCCTATAATATTAACTGCCTCATTTAGTAAACCAACCATTTTCAAGATCTCCTAGATATATTACATTACCATCATTATCAAAAGTTTAAGACCACCCTTCCAAAATGCAATACATACAAAACACAACAAAGTTAAACATATTTATTTTTCAGACATTCTTTTATTTTTAACGCATAACCTTTGTATCACACTTGAACTGCTGGGCTAATACCATTACCAGCAAAAAAAATACATGGGGGCGGCGGGTCGAATTCGCCCCCAAAATTCCCAAATTCGCCCCCGGAACAAAAAATTCGCCCCCGAATTTTATTTTGTATTTTTTTGGATTTTTGAGATTTTTTTGTGGGATTTTTCTGTTTGGATTGTTATCAAATGTTTATAAATGATCACTTACAGCATTATAGCTTATTTTATTAGCCCCTGAAATTCGAAAAAGAGCCTGGAAATTTGTAGCCCCCGAAAATCGGAAAAGTAGCCCCCGAAAATGGAGCCCCCAAAAATGGAGCCCCTGAAATAAAAATATTAATTTTATCGCTGACCATTACTCTTTTGCTACTGACCACTGTAGTAAACATGTTATGTAATCATTCAATAAGACAAAAGAATGCAGTCCAAATTATTGTAATACCCACAAATTCCCAGGTGGTCTTAAACTTTTGCTAATGATGGTATACCTAGGCAAATCATATAAGCTAAATAGGTGTGATAGTCTTTCAGTTCATTATGTATGTCTTTGGGGGATGGTATGTTCAGGACAGTGACCAATCAGCAGTTGGAAAATTCCATTTTGAAGTAAGATTTCATAATTTTTGAAGTAATTGCAAAATTGCAATCCAAAAGGGCGTGAGATAATGATCTTGCAGGGCCAATAAATGTTTTATTTTTGGCCATCAACAATTGATCGAAAATTAATTTACTTTCCCGACTTGGTCACAGGCTTGTTAGCGTGGGGCACTAAGGGAGTACGCATGGAGACATTTTCTTCTAATTAGGATAGTGTGATGCTTTTATCAATTAACAGTGCATTTTTGTATTTGTTTTTTTAATTAGGCATGGAGACAAGAATGCAGTCAACTATGAGCACATCTTCGGTGACAAACACATCACAGAGGAACTACTGCAACTCAAGTTTAGGATATCACCACAAGCCTTCTTCCAAGGTAAACACTTGTTCAGTCAAACCTGGCAATTACTCAAGGCTGGTGTACTATTGACATGAATTGCACATTTTAAATTTGCAAACTTTGCATAGGAGTGATAGGGCAGTCTGTTGTATGCATCACATCAGCTGCCATGCAGATCAAAGGGGAGAGCTATAAAAAAAAAAATAGATTGAGCTGTTTGTTGTGAATGCATCATTTGAAGAATGCTGCAATCAAAGTGCCATGGTTCCTGGGTTTAGACCAGGTGACAAACTACATTGATATGCACAGACTAATGATTTACAAAGAGGAAAGTTGTTGCAAATTTCTCTTTTATATAGTTCTTCTTCTTCTGTATACTGCTAACATAATACAAACATTTAAATGCAACAAAGTGGTATTTATGTGATGTGCCATATATGTGACCTCACACCACAAAAGGACCGTTATATCGTGGATATAGTTTCTCTGTGATTAGCTGAAATAGTAAAATTTGGTTAAAAGTATGAGATTCAGGATTTGTGTATTTTTTTCATTGAATGAAAATTATCAGATTACAGCGCTTGAATGGACGCCGATCTTTGAAGTGGCCTGTTTCTCCCTTGTTTTAAAACTGCTTCATTCATTTTCCAAATCTTTGGCGCTCATTTTCAGAGGGTTTGCCTTGTCTGAATATGTCAAATTATATACCATTTTAAAGGTAATGAATTCTACCTTGATGTCACGTGAAAATCAGCACAATCATTTTCCCAGACTTATTGGTCGTTTTGTGGTGTAAGGTCACATATGTAATTTTTTGTGATTTTAACACTTTTCCAGGATATTTTTACTTCATCCTATCCTAGGACTGTTGTGGGATGTATCCCTACTAGAAGAAGAGAAGTAACTTTTGGTACATTTATTCTTTCTTTGTTCCTCTATAGTTAACACGCATGCAGCTGAGGTCTTGTACCAGACAATAGGAGAGTGGGCAGGAGTCGACAAAACCACAACTCTTCTAGATATTTGTTGCGGAACAGGCACTATTGGCATCTCACTGGCAAAGGTATGAAATAGTTGATCTGAACGTTGAGGGGATATCCAAATATTTTGATGGCTGGGGACAGGAGTGTTGTTATAAGAAGAAAAGATGTTGGTGTAGTAACAACGCATAGTCTCTTGTTTACCATAGTGAACATTATTCATTGTATAACTCTGTTTAAAGCCAAATACCAGTTTTGGGAAAGATACCGAAAACATCTATATTGGCCAAACTAATTGATCAATATTGTTGAATAAGTATTTATTTATTTATTTATTTATTTATTTTGGTATACATTTCAAACTGATCAGCAGCAGTGCTGAAAGGATCAGTGTACATTGAACATCAAAACATACATAGTATAAACATGATAAATAATATAATATAGCAATTGCTACAAAAGGGCTTGTTGTTAAAATCCGAACATAAGCATCGTTATGCAGAAATATCGGAAGAAATCCAATGGCCACCTGTGAAATGTATAAATCCACCGAACGTTTGCACCTGTCCGCGTACATTTCATTTTTTGTGTGTGGGGCGTTTCCCACTACTGCCATTTACCTTTAATAAAAAGAATATACTAGCAACAACAAAGTCAATAGTGAATTTACATCAGATTAATTTCATTAACTTGACTGTAGGTTTTTTATAACTAATTTTCATGAATCAAAACCGAAATGGGAGAAAGGCATGTTTTGAACCATCAACTGCAATGCAATGAAATATACTAAATTGTATATTAAGTGAAGAAAAACAAAATAACTGCAGAGGTTTAGCAAACAAATCATGCAATCATATGTGACCGGCTATAGCAAAACCCTGCACTTGTCGGTAAAAATCAAAATATAGATTTTCATACCATTAGAAAGGCCTCATCACAAGCTTTTATTTGATGCTTTGCTCTATACAAATTGGTCAATAATTGGCAAAGATACGATTGTTTCAATTTTACAATCATAAGTCTTTTACACACATTATGTGAAATTGAAATGCCAGTTTCTTCAAAACATGAATTACCGACAAGTGCAGGGTTTTGCTATAGCCGGTCACATATGTTAATTTGTTTCTTTCTTTGATTGCCTGTGTATTAGCTTTCTTTTATTGAAACAGGGATTCTTCAAAGTACCGTCACCAAAAGAGCCTTTTGGCAAAATGTTTATTAATAGAGCACTGGTTTAGCAATCTGGGGTTTCCGGGTTCGATTCTCAGCAAAAAGCCCAATTTTTTTTTGCTAATGTATAATTTGTAATTTTCCAATTTGTTTTCTTTTATCTTAGAAAGTGGAGAAGGTGATTGGTGTTGAGATGAACCAGCAGGCTGTGGATGATGCTAAAGAGAATGCAGCTATCAATGGTGAGTTGGCAAATAAAATCAAAACTGCTTTAATCATAAAAGCACATAGCAAGCAAACTTGATATAACATCACAAGACAACTTTATATAACGTAAGTGCATGGTGGTTTAGTGGTTAGAGTGTCTCCGTCTTGCACGGAAGGTCTCGTGTTAAAACCCTGACCGTGTCATACCGAAGACTTTCAAAAAAGTACCTTCTGCCTTGCAGCCATGGGCCCGGCATTAATAGAAAAGAAAGTTAAATGCTTTGAGTTATCAGAGGAATAGCCCCCTTCTGAGAATCAGAGATAGGCGCTGCCTTAGGAGCCAAATTGGTACGACAAGGTCTTTAACTTTAAAGTGAAATGAAATATGAAATGTGATAAGATATACGTGTATCAGCAAAAAAAAGTGATATAAAGAACTTGAACCAACAAAGTAAATGTTGTTATAAGAGGGTTTGTTGTATCAGAGCTCTTTGTAAGAGATTACGCTCAACTGTGTATTTTTAATGTATCTATGAATATTATTATTGTACCATGATCATTGTTAGTTTCCGGACCTTTGTATCATGTTTTTTATCATACCCGAAATAAATAAATAATAAATGAATAAACTGTTATTTCATGTCCATTCAGTGTTTAGTTCTGATGATTTACTTTCCATCTGAAGGTGATATTAATGCAGACATTTTGATGTAGACTGATAAATCTGTTTATTTGTGCCCTTATCTAGGTGTGAGCAATGTGAGTTTCCACTGCGGGAAAGCGGAAGATCTGTTACCAGACATTACCAATCATCTCCACCATTGTCTGGATGTGGTCGGTATCGTGGACCCTCCCAGGGCTGGCTTACGTAAGTTTAATTGAACTTCAACACCCGCCCGCCCCCCCTCCCCCCCCCCCCCCCCCACACACACACACACACACACACAAACACACACACATGATAACGATGATGATGATGGTGGTGGTGGTGGTGGTGGTGGTGGTGATGAAAATGATGATGATAGTGATATTGATGTTGATGACGGTGATGATGATGATGATATTGTTGTTGATGATGGCAATGATGATGATGATGATGACAACATTAATAATGATAATCTGATTTCTGTTTTTCTGGGGGGGGGGGGAATTATTATTCTTAATTTCTCAAATATGTACAACTTATGTTTTGATTTTCAATCAAGTTTGCCCCAGGTTATCAGGCAAGTGCTTTTAACCTGTTCACTTCGAGATTCTGAAATCCCCATAGACTTTGTACATAGCCCACCCGGTTCCCGTAAGCAACGGGTTAATATGTAGCACTAAAAAAAGTTTATTCTAAATATATTCTTGAAAATGTAGGTTTACTCTCTATGATATGTTTGAACACTTTGAATGCCCAACTGTATAGAAAGATTCAATTTCTTTAGAAAAGTTTACATATGTTGTAAATGTGCAGGAAGTTTAGCTTAGTATAAAGTGGGAGCATATATGTACATTGTATTTCATATATATTTTATTTGCGTGCATGTAGTAACAAAACAGTATTCAAGAGCCATTGTATTATGACTTGGGTGATGATCGCTAGGAGTTATCTGTGTATTTCATGTATGACATTGCTG
Source organism: Echinarachnius parma (assembly GCA_037951105.1). NCBI lineage: Eukaryota > Metazoa > Echinodermata > Echinoidea > Clypeasteroida > Echinarachniidae > Echinarachnius > Echinarachnius parma. Next base: position 48,751 of record JBAMJV010005755.1, read on the forward strand.
TTTGAAAGGTTAAGATCTTCACGTGACTTTTTATTTTTCTCCTTCTGTAGATCAACGAGTGGTGGAAGCAGTACGGCGCTGTCCGAGGCTAAACCGCCTCGTCTATGTGTCGTGCGATGCCCAACAAGCTTTGGGTAACTTCATGAAGTAAGTACATGGACTTTCTTTATTTTGTTGTATTGCCTCTTGGGTATACACACAAGTTTGCAAAGGTTTGCAAGAATTGTAATTTGAAGATGTTCATGTAGATGTGTATTATACTACAGTTTTAAATTCTTAGATTGTTCTCTCTAAATATTAAACAAAAAAAGAAAGATGAATACAAGTTTCTATCAAATTTTCTATGGATAGAAATAAAATGCCATTTGAGGACTTCCCTGACTTAAAATGTCAAATTTCATATTTTAATTTAAAATGTAACTCATAAAAATGTATTTTTCTAAGACTATAATTTAGACATAATTTAAACATAAACATTTGTTACCTGTATACATTTATAATTACTGTTACTTATTCTAAAACAGAGTGACAATGTTAGCCATGTCCACATCTAAATCTCCTCATTATCTGACATTTGGAATTAAAACTTGAAAGATCTTTCTAAATCCTCATTTTATTTGATTTATTTTATTATTTTTCTTTTCTTTCCCCAGCCTGTGTAGACCAATCACCAAGAAGCGTAAAGGCACTCCGTTCACCCTCGTCAAGGCGATTCCAGTGGACCTGTTCCCACATACTAGCCATTGCGAACTGATTCTCTTATTTGAGAGGAATCTACAAAGTACCAATGCTGCCAACGAAAATGGCTAAAAATGATCTGGTTGAAACCTCTGTCAGCCACTAGACTGGAATGTTTTTGTTTTTTCTCTTAAAAAAGAGACTGCAAATTACCGATGTTGAGAAAGGAAAAAGCGAGAAAATGTCTCTCAAAAGCTAGGAAATGTGTCTAAAAATTAATGGCGAGAAAGAGCACAACTTGATACACAGCTCAAGCATCTGGAAAGCATTCTGTTTATCCTTGTAAGCACAATTCCAGTGGAACTGTTCCCACACACCACCCACTGCAAACTGGTTCTTCTGGTTCTCGAGAGAAATCTACAAAGAACCAATGCTGGAAACGAAAATGACTTTAAAAATTGAAAATAAGCCGGTGGACTGAGTATTCTCTTCAAAAAGAGACTGCAAAGTTTAGAAAGAAAATAGGTAGAAAATGTCTCAATTATAGTACTTATGCTGGCAACAAAACTGGTTAAAGGGATGCCTGTAAAGTGTCTAACTCCACGAAAATTACTTGGAGCTTCCTCGTTTCTCTTCTACTGTGTTGTTTAGCTTATGGTAAGAGAAGAATAAAATAGGGTTAGATTTGTTCAAATGCCCCTTTAGTATGACGATATCTATCTTTCGGCTCAAGAGCGTTAATGAACGGTCATAAACCTCATAAACGTCATACAGTAATTCGTTGTAAAAGCTGACGCATATTTTTGCTTTTTAACCAGGAAAGCAGTGTTCTTTTTCAATGAAACATTCACACATCATTCGGACATATCTTACAATGATTTTGGTACAGGATTGAAGTCTCAAATTTCATTTTGGGCAATATCTGACACTCTACAGGTGCACCTTTAAGAATGAAGCCTCAAGGAATAGAGTGATATAATGCTGAATCTTCTCTTTAAAAGAAGACTGCAAAGTACCAATTTTGAGAAGGGAAATGGCTAGAAAATGTCTCAAAAAGCTAGGAAATGTGTCTAAAAATAAATGGCAAAACGGTTACAACATGTTACAATGCTCAAGCAACAAAAAAATGTTCTGGTAAACCTTGTATTAAAGCATGATTCACATGGACCTGTACCCACAAACTATAGCCGCTGCAAACTGGTTCTCTCGTTCGAGAGCAGTCTACAGAGTACCAATGCTGGCAACGAAAATGGCAAAAAAGTAGTTGGTTGAAGCCTTCGTCAGCCACTGGACTGATTTTTCTCTTCAAAAAAAAAACTGCAAAGTACCAAATTAAATGTTGTTGGAAAAATAACTAGAAAATAACTCAAAAAGCTAGGAAATGTGTTTAAAGAAGAATGAAAGACTGGAAAGTGTACTATGCATGCCCTCTCAATGTAACCTAGCATTAACGATAATGTGATTATATTCATCATCTTTATTTATGTGCATTTGTATCATGATTAGTAAACACTGCAAAACAGAAAAGCCAAATAACAGTATTTGGAAAGTTACCAAAAACATCTTTATTGGCCAAACTACTTGATCCATTGTTGAATTAGTGAAGAAAAAAAAAGGGGCTTGTGTGGTAAAATCTGAACCTTAGTATCGTTAAATGCAGAAATATTGGAGGAAATTCAATGCACGCCTGTGAGATTTAGCCTAAATTCAGCACCTGTTCGCACCTCTCTGCACCGCTAGCACTGGGCTGGAGATATCGACAAGCCCGCTTAACAGATTGTTTAATTTGTAATTTTTTAGTGCTCAATTAGTAAATTTCAAAGCATTTTTCTGTCCAAATCTTTATATTAACAGATAAGCTATGATATATTCTTTCACATGGTAGGTGATGAAAGCATAAGGCCCGGCACAGACAGAGCCGACTCGACCCGATCCGACTGGTTTTCACTCAGGCTAGAGTCAGTTTCGCTCAGTCGGAGCCGACTCAACATGTCAAATCGGCCTCGAATGACCTCCGACTGGCTCTTGACTGGCAAAACCGGAGTCCTGAGGCAACGCATACTGAGTTAATCAGGCTGAAAACCAGTCGGATCGGGTCGAGTCGGCTCTGTCTGCGCCGGGCTTAATATGTTTCATTTTGTGTACATGTATGTGTGGGGCGTTTCCCAATACTGTTTTTTGGCACATTCATCTCACTTCGTAATTCCCTTCAAACGTATCTTTCTGTTGCATTGCCAAATATTCCAGTATTGCCATCTTCTTCATATTACATCGGGTGAGAGTGAGTAGGGTGTCAATTTTTTGCTAAATTAAAGGGGACCACCAGGCAACACATTATTATATGTTTGGGTACCGTTTTGTGATATCAAATAGATACCCAACATTTTGCAAAGAGTTGTGTAATTCATAAACAAAGCAATTCATTTCCACCACTTACAGAACCACTACTATTTCCTGGTTCGTACGGGCCGAACATTTACGAGTGCGTCAATGCGATTCACGCGTACGTTTGTAGACAATAGAATCCCTTGCGATTCGTGCGCTCTGCAAACATTAGCCTTCGCAATTCAGACCGCATGAACGCATGCTTTAGAATGGTGAGGCGTTTTCCAATTTTTTTTCTTCTGGAAACATATTTTTGTGAATTTGTTGATGGAATGGATTACTAAAGATGTTACCTTTCTTTGATCAGAATATTATTTTTGGGTGGTGGTACCCTTTAAAGTCTGCATTCTATCTTGTATTAAGTCGGTGCCTTCTCCATGTGATGTCAAATTTTCAGATTTTTAGAAATATTGATCAACAGTAAAAGATAGCTATAGTGGCTTTCTACAATGCTCCCCTGAACTTTGAAGTTTGAACATGATTATCTCTGAGGTAAAAAAAAGTGACCTAGCGACCTTCCCTTTCTCAATTACAGATGATTTGTGACCGGCTATAGCAAAACCCCGCACTTGTCGTTTTGAAGAAATGGGCATTTTAAGTTCCCATAATGTGTGTACAGTACTTGGTCTCAGTCTCAAAAATTTTGAAGGTACTTGGTCTCGGCTTGGAATTTTTTACAAAATAACCCCCCCCCCCCCCTTAAAAAATCCTGGGTATGCCACTGTGTGTGTAAATGACTGATTGTAAAATTGAAACAATCATATCTTCGCAAATTATTGACCAAATCGTTAAAACAAAGCATCAAATGAAAGCTTGTAATGAGGCCTTTCTAATGGTATGATAATCTGCATTTTTATTTTTATTGACAAGTGCAGGGTTTTTCTATAGCCGGTCACATTTGATAATGAAGTTAGATTATGATTGTTATTAAGTTGCTACCTTGGAGAGTTGTGTTGAACACTATACTTTCAATATTTTCTATGTGGTATTTTTAACATGAATAAAATACAGAAACAAAACCAATTTATCAAAAGGTTGTACAATAGTCGCATGTTAGAGAGAGAGGGTGAGTGTGTGTGTGTGTGTGTGTGTGTGGCAATATTTGTCAACACTCCCAACCAAGAACACAATGGGTTAGAGCGCGTGTGTGTGGGGGGGGGGGGGGGGTAGTAAAGTCTGGCCTGCACAGTGGTTTAGAAATTATGGAGATGACACAGGCCTCTCAATAATTTAACAAAAACAATAAAAACATTAATAATTTTGTGCATGCATGAGCAAAAGCTAATTAATGGCTGATAAAATGTGTATAATTTCTGTATTATAAAAAGTCCACTGACTGATGTTAGAAAATTCCACGGTAAATGAATGTCGTAGGCCTATGACCGCGAGTACGAGTAAAGAGTGAAAATTAAATGGTGTTTAGTGCTAAATCACTGAACTTACTTTGTACACAGAACACCTCAATTATAAATATCATTATAACAAAAGAGAAATTTGAAAAACCAAAACCCGCTCCATGGTCCTACTGGTAATATGATATACAATGAGGTATATGTGAAAACAGCTAGAGATCTATAGGTAATTGTTCACGATTTTGACAATGTAACTGAATCCCTTTAAAAAATAAAGTGCGCCGACGGAGTGTGCCCCCTCCAAATGAAAATAAAGAAATAATAATAATAAAGAAGGTCTGCCCCCACCCCCTCCCCAATCAGTCCACTACGCTATACATCAGCCCTGGTCCTGCATTGTTATTTCAGAATATTTAAACAAAACTAAAAAAGAGAAAACATGTGTGCATAATAGATCCACAATTTACATGTATTGTAAAATGGATGAAAAGGGGAAGCATTCATGCCAATGTAAAAACAAGTAACAAAACAAACAAAAACAGTAAAAGTTTGAATACGGTCAGGTGATCAAAGTCACGTGATCAGAAAGAAGGCGGCGTAGTGTCAACAAATTTTCTTCTGGATTTCAACGAAAATTACAAATAAATCATGCCTTGCTTCCTGAGTACCATCCAGAGCCCGATTCAAGCTTGGCTTAGACCAGCAACATGGCTTCCAGGAATCAACAGACTTCACAGTCACAGGGAACAGTAAGTTTGAAGACCAAATTTATAACACGAGATCGAGATCGAGGAACCGGTTTATACTTTAGCTACGGCCGCGCAGCTAGCCAGTAGCGCAGCGTCGACCACCCGGGTGGGCACGGCGCGGCACTCCAGCAAGCATGGTGGTGTCTTATTATACAACACTTGTTTTACCGCAGCTCAAGTCAGAATAAAAACAAAACAAACAAAGATAATATGCATCGACTGAAAGTAAACATACGTCATACCAGCTGTATAAACTAAAAAAGAATACATTGGTTTTCAAATTTCTTCCAAATTAAAAATGTGCATACTTTTCCCCAAACACCTTCCAAAAAGAAATCTCTCTCTGAGTCGTGAATTATTTTATATTTGTATTGCAGTGCCACGGGTGAAATGAAGTGCAGGGCTGCAGCACACTTAGCTACATTACGATAGCATTGTGCGGAGATGCACCTCTCCAATTCCTCCCTCCATTTACCAGCAAAAGTATTAAAAAAACGTTTGTTTATGTGATCCACAATTTATATACTTTGATAATAATTACTTACTCTGTTGTTTTGAAGACCGCAAAATGTAGAAAAAAAATAAAATGATTATTTCCCATCCGTTTTCCTTACCGCTGCGTCATAAAACATAGCATTCAACTGTTGAACGGTACAGTGTATTAGCGTAATTGCGTGTAAATGGTCCAATTGATTGGACCATTGTCTTTAGTAGATGTGGGCTGTAGGCAATTCTCTTCCCGAGACATGTCCATAACTCAGCGGCTGCGGCATGACAAAAAGAACAGATGCTCTGCAATTGTGTAGAACATTAATTTCATCCTTTTAGTTTTAGTCATGTCGTTGGTGCGTCTGGGGAGAGAATGTCAAACTGCAAAATGTGTGTTTTTGTATATATCTTTCAGGAAGTTATTAATAACTTTTCACAAAGTTCCTTTATAATCCTTTGAAAATGTGAAATGTCACCTGACTCCACTCCTAGCTGCAAGTCAAGGGGGTCCCCTATAGGCTACATATTTTGTACTTTTTTTATGATGATGATTATTATCACTAGCATTATTAACAGTGTTAGTTTCATTTATTTTGTTTCATTATTAATTGTCAATATTTTATTTTTTATTGTCATTATTTTAATTTGTATTATGATTATTATTATTACTAAATTGTGATGTTACAGATGGGTAGCCATGAGTGGGACAGCTGAGCAGCTTGTGGATGAGTTGATTCAGGCTGTAGACAGGGTGGCAGAGGCCGATACCAAGACCACGTATGCTGTCAAACAGGTTAGTAGAAGTGGGCAAGAAAAGTGTCTCTTTGAATCTGTCTCTCGGAGAACAGAAGAAACAGAAGACATTTTATGTAGATCCACTGAACAGAAAAACACAAAAACATTGTTTCTTTAAGTAAAATTATTAAATGGCATTCTCTACTAAAGCCTGCATGCCCACAATACAAATTGGCATGCATGATTAAAAGAACCGATCGATGCTCTATATATAAAATTACATAGAGCATCAGTTCTTTTTGTCATGCACGCCAAGTCGTGAGCAAGCTTTGGTAGAGAATGCTGATTAAATACAAGAGAAAAGAAAGAAAAAGTTTGAGCACTCAATTATTTCTCCCAATTCTTTTTATAAAAAAAAAAAACAGAACCTTGTTGTAAAGAGCTCTGATAATATAAAACATCTTATACAACGGGGTAATTCTGCATATCAAAGCTTCCCATATTCTAGTATTTTTTACCCTAATGTAACATGGCTTTTTTTATTGTCCAAAGGTTCTTGTTATATCAGCGTTCCACCATATTTTATTTTTGTCTCTTTATTTTGCATTACATACAGGTTGACAGAGACAGGTGTAAAGTCCAAATCTACAACTGGACATGGGCCGAGTGGTTGGATGTTGTGGAGATTGAATTCAGGGATGGTGCTAATGGTGGAGTGGAGGCCAAGGTATGGATTTGAAAATGAGCAACGATTTCTGGTCAGTTTCCTGATATAGATGTTTAAAATAATATTATTTTACCTGTTCCCCACTTGATTTTGCAATTCCCATAGAGTTATTAATACAGGACCCACAGGGTTCCCTTTTATAAGTAATGAATTGCACTACTCTTTGGGAAATAAAACAGATGATGATTATTGTAAGGTGGTAAAATATGTACTATTTGTCTTATTGTAGTTCATGTAATTATGCAACTGGAAAATTTCATTTTGATTAATAATTAATTTTCTTAATTAGGTAAGTCAAAAGATAGCCATTCATATGAAACATCAACATTCTATTTTCTTTGACATTTTGTTACAGGGGACCACCATGCAAAGAGCAACACATAACTATTATGTTTTGGTACCATTGTGTGATATTAAATAGATGCTCAACACTTTGCAAAGGGTTGTGTAATTCATAAACAATACAATTATTAATTACCACCACGCGTACGTTTGGAGACAATGGAATCCCGATCGAGGCGTTCGCTCTATACAAAAGGTAGTCTTCGTATACAGACCCATGAACTCATCCGTTAGCATGGTGTTGCGTTTTCCAATTATATCATTTTTTTTTCTGAAAACATATTTTTCTGAACTTGTAGGTGGAATGGATTACTAAAGATTTTACCTTAAATTTATAAGAATATTATTTTTGGGTGGTGGTACCCTTTAGATTATCAATATTGTCATGATAAACATGATACCGTACCAGACATGAATGTCAATGTGATTGCATAAAGTCATTTTATGATAACATGTCTATTATAAATAAATGATACTATGGTATATCTAAAAACTTCTCTTTTCTTTATTGTTTTATCTTTACTAACAGTGTCACTCGTTTTCAAGTGGCTTTCTACCAACGTGGTTCCCTCTGTGCTTCATTCTCAATGTGGTAAGTGTTCTTACTAGTCCCGATTATGTTTTTACGTTATCATTGTTTGCATGATATTACAATTCATTAACCTCATGCTTTAACATGCACATCTATTCATCTGTGTTCATTTAACAACATTTCTTTAAAATAGATAGTAAAAGAAAACTTTTGAGCAAATTCACCTGTAGATATTAGGCTAAAATCATTTTGTTTCCCATTTTGTAGAATGCTTTTTAGTTTCATAATAAGGCAGCCCAACTACAGCCAGTGTAATAATCAACCATATAGTGCACCTCAGAATAGAATTTCTAGATTAATGTAAATGCTGGGCTACTATGAGCATTATTATTATTGTTCCTTTTTCTTTACTAAACCCTGAGAATTTGTGTTTCTTGTAGATGCATGTCACTTTTTAAAGTAATATTTTACTATGCTAATTCTTTCACGTTTGTCTCTCTAAAACTCGCATCTTTTTTTCTTTTCATTTGTAGCTCCTATTTTTCCTCCCATTCCTTGATATTGGGCTAAATTCAAGGCGGCTTAGGAAATTGCGGAATTCGATGGAAACTAGCTGTGAAGTGCAGAAATCAAAATAGAATTTATTCTTTCTCAAGATAATAGATTTAAAGGTACTGTATATACCATGTGCTCCATGACGCTTTTTATGCCTCCGCAACGAAGTAGCCGGAGGCATTATTTGTTCTGTGTTTGTTCATTATAGGATGAAATGTAATGTACCATCATTGCTTTGCTTTGATTTTGTTGAAGCTGCATTCAAATTATTCAGAAAGTCAGATCACAAAGTTCATTATATCGAAGCAAAAGAACATCATTGCTTTACATTTTAAAATTCAAATGGCCAAAATTCATCTGAAATGCATGTTCATACACAAAATATGTTGATCCATGTTCTTATGTGCATCATTCATGTGATACTTGGTATAATGTTGCTACATTGTAATTGTAAGTGGTAAACAGTACCTTTAAAATTAACACTAATCCATGCACAGATTTATTTTTTTCACTTTGACAAACTTTTGACAGCTTCTTTTCTCCTTTTGATTTGATTTGGTTCATTTTATTTTCAACATGATAACATAATACAAAATTATTATACAAATAATACAGAAAGAAATACATTAATTGAATACTGTAAATAAGCATGTATTGTATAACATATAGATTGATTAACATAATAATACAGTTTATAATATTAATGGATATATATAATAAGCATCTTTCAAAACAGTAAAATCGAAATTCTAAACATTCAACAAGATTACTATAAATACCGTAATCTAATCTTAGTCAAATGTATTTCAGGACTAACAGATGTTTGCTATATCATGCATTTTCCATAGACTCCTGCCAAGTATTTTTATTTAATTTTTTTTTTTTTTTGGGGGGGGAGGAATTATTCATGTCAACTTTGCTAGACATTAATTCAAGCAATTTAATTTTTTAAAGCAGTAAACGCTGTCTCACCCTTTTCTTTGTAAGCAGTGGCATATAAAGCATTATAAATATATTACAATATCTGTAAACTTCTCAGAAGGAAAGAACTGCTTCTCAAAAAAAAATACAAATATTCCTCTTTGTTTCCCTCTTGCCATTTGCTACGGTACAGATCCTCTTCTTCATCCCCTTCTACGACAACAAATTCAACTCGATCAGGCTGGAGAGACTGCGCGTTTCCATGGTAACCGAATGCAGATTAGTCCTAAAGGGTACTGATAGGCAACCCTCGGAGACCACGCCCATCATAACCGGAGGCACACCCACGACCCCGCCTCTTTCGGATTCCGGACATTCCCCATTGGGCAGTGACGGGGATGAGGGGGCTGGGCCTAATTACCAAGGAGGGGTTGCCAAGGAAACGGAAAGTGGGTCGCCCCCGGCAGCTGTGATTGATGTGGAGGCAGAGCCCTCAGTTTCTATTTCCGATGATCATGTAACGGAGGAAATTAAGACTGATGCAGTGGTTACCTAGAGTTAATGGACAGCAAAATATCTTTTATCCAGAATATGGACAAAACCTCAACAAATTGGCCTTTTTTCATAATTGAACAATTAATGTTGTTAAAATTTTATATGAGAGCGAAATCGGTGTGAACACAGAGCCTTTCTGTATCGCCCGTCTCTGATGGTCTTGTTGCCGCGGAAATGGAAAGTGATGATGCGTTGACCTAGTCCAGTCACAAGTAGAACTTTTCCAACATATTCATATCAATACCATTGCTGTGATCATATCTAGTAGAAAAATACTGGTATTGACTGTTTTACAATGTTTGCATACAATATGCGGTTTCTTTGAAAGTGTCACAGTAAACCTAAAACTTTTGATCTGTGCCACAGCCAACTTATCTTTATCTAGTTCTTAACATGTATGAAGTATGAAGCTTGGCACTTTAAGAACAAGATGCAAGGGTAACAGCACCCAAAAATAATATTCTTATATAAAGGGTAACATTTTAAGTCCATTCCACCAAAAAGTTCAGAAAAATAGGTTTTCAGAAAAAATATATAATTAGAAAAAAGCATCACCATACTACAACGTGTGTTCAGGGGTCTGCATGCGAAGACTATCTTTTGTCTAGGACGAACACATCGTCCGTGATTCTATTGTCTCCAAACGTATGCGTTGATAGAATTGGCGCACTCGCAAATGTTTTGCGCGTACGGAACTATGAAATAATAATGGTTCTGTAAGTGGTGGTAATTAATTGCATTGTTTATGAATTACACAACTCTTTGCAAAATGTTGGGCATCAATTTGATATCACATGTGTTGTTCTTTACCTGGTGGTCTCCTTTAAATGCAATGTGTAAATTCTAGTATGCCAGTAAAGGAAGACTATTTAAAATTGTAATGGTATTTAAAATTGCAGTATTGAAAAATGCTATAATAATAATAATAATAATAATAATACATAATATTTATATAGCACTTTATACTGATGTTTCTAAGCGCATTTCATTAGACAAAATGAATGCTGAGATTAGAATAGTTTTACTTCATTTTCATGGTCAAAATGACACATGACAGTGACATCATATTACAATGTATTTATAAAATCGTGATCTTCTTCATAAACAGTTATGTATATTTTATTACATAATTGTGTAATACTTTACATTCCAATTTTCAGTATGAATTTCTAAGCGTTTTAGAGCAAGCATAATTAATGATTCCATCACTATCGTGTACTTCGAAAAGTG
>JBAMJV010005755.1:65000-73897 GCA_037951105.1 Echinarachnius parma
TCTTCTTACCACAGAGCAAAACCAAAAACAACCTTCTACTAGGAAAAACGACTCGTCATCTTTAATTTATTTCATTGACTGCGTTTTGTTAGGGTCATTTAATTCATTGATACTATAGATCGAGCATGTAGGTACGTTGTGAGACTGGAGCATCGCCGTTTTGTGATTTTTCCTGAGAACTCTTTTTTGTTGTTGAGCCCGTGGGGTCACGAAGTCATACATCTAAACAAAAATAAACTGCTTTTAACTCTGTCCGTTGAGGCGTGAAAATATACCTCAACACTCGACGTATTCGCGAGAGGCCACGGTGTGGCGGAATCAACCATTCGACGGCGCCGCAGCAAGAATCTTCGGTTGACAATTGATCTACACGTTGTGTAGTGTTGTTGTATAGTAGTGTGTGTGTGTGCGTGGCACCGACTTTTGAAATAAGGGATCGATTGTGTGGATGTGTGTATTTGAGGACTGAGAGCGACAGAATTCAAACCAGACATATTTCACTCTGCGATTGGCACACACCTATCTACTACCAGGGGGTGTGTTGAGAGGCATATACTCGGCCTGCTTTCCAATAATACCGGTACAGGCGTATATATATATATACCACCCTATCATTATTATAACTGAGGATAAACAACGATTCGTTAGTCTTCTTTTGGGGAAGTTTTGTCTTCTAGATTTGTTTTGGGAGGAAAAACAAGATGGAAGAGGTGACTGCGGAATTGAACTGGATTGATATCCTAGTTATCGTTCTCTACTTTCTATTTGTGCTTCTGGTCGGAGTATGGGTAAGTTATATATATATATATATAATCTTTACACATTTCAAACATTATAAATACATACTATTATGTAGTTAGCTTGTTTTTATTATATGCTTCATCGCCAAATAGGCTTCAAGAGGTTATATTCAATCTATTCACATGTAACGTCCATTTACATTGTAAAAGATATAAAGGGCATTTTTATCAGACTTAGTCGTCATTTATATGCTCATTTATCTTTTTTTCTCAACATTATTATATCAACACAATTTTAATGGCCGGAAATAAGAAAATGTATAAGTTTACTTTCAAGCCGGAATAAAACATAATTAAATAGTTAGCGAATCACGTAATACATCCCCTGTACTTATAAACATCGCAATAATATTTTGATATGACCGTTACAGTGACATTAGCTAATAGATGCATTTAAACATATGAACACGCGTTAACTGAATCTATGTTTCATCGGTAAAATATAAAAGTCCGGATATCATCAAATACTTCAAGAAGTCTTATTACATTCATTTAATTCAAATTCATATTCGATTTTACTTTCCTAGATACCAAGCGTTTTACATCGTATTAGTTGCAAAATGTATATTGCTCACGTAAGGAAAGTATACAGTATGGATTCGTGGACTTCAAGAATGCCGATGCCTATAGTTAAACGTATTATAATTCAAGAATGTGCAATATGACTGTCAAAATCAACATTATTATTGATTTTACAACTATACAGTCATCATGCCTACATAATTATCGATTATGAGCAATACACTGTCAATATTATTTATAATATAAGCCTTCGCATACTGGGAACCGCCTTCATAGCTGCTCAGATGGTGCATTGCAAACTGACAGACGAATATCAGGCGATAACAGCTATTATTCTTTAATTTATTTGTCATAATTTGTGTCTTTATTTGTTTCATCCCTAATCGCTTTATCCTTCCAATTTATCCTGCTATCTCTTTCAAATATAATTCATTTTTATTATGTTGAACCATCGAAACCAACCAAGTAATAATCGCTCACAAGGAAATCCTTATTATCTATCGTTGCCACTCGTATTATTCGCAGAAAGAAATCGTATAATATACTCATGTCTATATACTTTTATTTCAATTGTAATTCCATTATTATTGATATTGTTTGAAATCGCATTTCACCAGCGAGTATCAGTGTATAATTGCTGATGATGTCCAATTAATTAATTTTCTTTCTATACAAATAAAAAAAAAATCACATCCCTGTCGCAACGGTCCGACGTATTTTTGTTCTTCATTTCTTTACTCACGGAGATTATTATTGTTATTGTCCGAAAATATTCATACCCATGAGGAATGGTCAGTATCCTTAGGCTTAGTAGTTTTATCCTTGGGGTGCATGGGGTGTGGTTGGGGGCTTGCGCTGGACAGGAATAGAATAGGCTTTTGTCCGACATATAGGTGTTTTTTTTTTTTTTTTTACTCGCGAAGATTGTTATTGTTATGGTCCGAAAATATTCATACCTTCAAGTCAATCATATCCCTATTATATTGAATCGAAAGTAATTTTAACCTCGGGGCCATTTTGGGGGTGGGGTTGGGGGCTTGCGCGGGGCAGGAATAGACTTACGCTAGTTTCATTTTAACAATGATTTAGTTGAGGCCTCCTATTACTCATGTATAATTACAACGGCCTTCTCATGATTTATCAACGAAATCATATTAATGAATAAACATACAGGGACACCATTTGTCCTTGTTTGGAGCCGGGGTATTTATGAAGTAGGCCTATCTCGTGTTCTATTTAATAAGTGGTGTTCAGTTATTTAACTGAGTATTGAATGAATCCGCTGCAGGGATATACGTTTCAGCTTTCATTTTCTAGTTTATGTATAATTAAAGCTGGGTAAGTTTACCCTTTTTTGCAGTAGTATGCATGTATGTGTTTTATAGAGAGAAGGAATTGTATGTATCAGGAAATAGTTTTCCATTTTCCCCGAGAATGGAATGAATTCTCAACAGCACAAGACACGGTTTTCCCCTTCGCTGGGCCGTGTACATTTTGACGCAGTGGTATAGTAGTGTTCCGTTCACATCATCACTCGATATCGTGAATTTGGAACATGTTATTGTCCGAGAACAATTGACCATGCGCGGTTCCGTATAATAATTATATTTTATTCATGAATGCCTTTGGTTCGATCACTCTGGGTTGTATCGTTATTCAACCAAGGCCGTTGTTACAATGTTGTTATTATGCGGAGCAAACAAACCAGGTCCATACTGACCATATTCCGTAACCGTAAGCATTATAATTTTTATATAGACCAAACAATCAGTTTCTGTTCCAAAACCACCAAGACTGCATCTGTTTTTACTACTGACCGTCGATATGGGGTGGTAGTAGAATTATGTATGAAAGAAAATACAAGATAGAATTTGATATTTCTGACTATATCATTTATGTAACAATACAGTAGATGATAGATAGATATATAATATAGATATATAGATAGATAGATAGATAGATAGATAGATAGATAGATAGATAGATAGATAGATAGATAGATAGATAGATAGATAGATAGATAGATAGATAAAGTCGAATCCACCTACTCAATAAAGTACAGTATACCTGTTTGCTCACTAATTTGTACATAACCAACAAATATGGTGAGCTTTCCGTCTGTTTTTGTTTAGTATTGTTCTATATAATTATGCAGTTCGATGTCAGTAAACAGTAGGAAATGTTAGTTGATAGGCGTATAAAAATGATTCAAAATCTTCTCTCATAAACTATGCAACAAACTGTTACTGGGACAGAATCAAATCGAATTATGCTTCCATAAAACCACAATACCACCATACACAAATACATAATTACGATAGGACGACATATTGAAGCGTTCCGTCCGTTTAGTAGACCGTTTCTGGCATTGTGTTTGTGTGTCACCGCGTTTAATGCAATTTTGAATTATGCATTCATAAATAAAATATAATTACACCAGGACAGTCATAATGAAAATACTAACAATAGCAAGGTATGAAATATAGGCAGCGGCGTAGCGTGGTCGTACTGATTGGGGGGGGGGGGGGGGGGGGGGTGTCACGCGAATTAATGGGGGCACACCTTATGTTTTTCTTTCTTTCTTTCTTTCTTTCTTTCTTTATTTATTTATTTTTTTTGGGGGGGGGAAATCCCTTATGTCTTTCATCGTTGTTGTCAAATAATTCACGTGCCCCCGTGCCGCTCCCCCCCCCCCCTCCCCCCCATCCCTCCATAGCTACGCCACTGGATGTGGGGCGGCATTGGAAGGTAAAACCGACCCCCAGGCTAGCGTTGCGTGGGGGCATTGGGCATTTGCGCCATTCAAAACATACTTTTCTTTGGAATTAACGACCAAAGACATGTGACCCAAATGTAATGATGAATCGATAACCAGTGATTATTGTCTTCATGTCAATCACATTTCATTCGATATAATTTGATTTACGATAATTCATACTGCATATCGCTTTGGCCTTTGAAGAACATAAAGCTATTTACTGCATTGTATATATACCAATATGTGTATACATTGCTTCGTATTGCGTTGATTTAAAAAACAAAAATGTATGTACGTAACCTCTGTGCATCTGTGAATGTACATGTGTACTTTGGATATGTCTTAACCCTAACTTGAGTTCCTTTGAATAGTTCTATGTAGGACAAACCTATGGCTAGACAGAAACATCCATCTCGTTCTGGAGGGGTCCTTTAATATCATGACGCCATGCAATCCCCTCCACCACGAGAGCAGGTGATAACAAAAATCGTCAAAGAACCCTCGAAACATTGTCTGATCTTTTCGGACTAACCTATGGTCAGCTTTTCGGTTGCCAAGAAGAATCGTTGTTAAGAAAATTGACAAAAAATAAAATTATATTTCAAACAGCGCTTAATGCATTATGTTTCTAAGCGCTGTACAAACAAACATTACAAAAACAATAACACAACAGAAAATGCAAACAATTTGAATTGGATAAATTGCACACTATGACAATTGCATATTATACGGATAGTACAACGATAAATATTTCTTTTTCATAAAGTACGTTCAGTTTGCTTCCCTAGTAACAATGTAATAGTATACCATTAATGGTGCCACCTGGCCTTCACAGCTTGCTCTGAAGGTAGAAGTTTATATTATGCGATGGTTATATCAATACTGTCTACGGTATTGTGGGTAGTATAATGTAACTTCCAAACTGATCGGATGTGCGATTGTCTGCAGGTGTAATTTACCATGTTTACCACCAACATGACTAGGACGTACTTTTACCTCAACTTCAGTGTATATGATACCTACGTATTCGGGAATAACGTGTCACTGTAACATAATATGTACATAACAATACAACACCAGCACAATGCTCAGTTTCAGAGGGTTTTTTGTGTTCATACATGCATTATATTTCTACACCTATTCCTTCGTATTGTTAGATATTTTTGTTGTTGTAAATACAACTTTCTCTATAATAGTCTTAAACATGGCAGTCTTTGTATACAGTTGTCCTGTTTATGATATTAAGCATTGCTTGTAAACTTAATCAAATGTCAATATATTCCACGTTTCATGCATTATTGTTTTGGAAAACCACACAGTTTGATTACACCTACCCTTCCAAACAAATATTATTTCCAAACTATAAATTATTATACATTTTTCTTTACCTCCATTTTTTTTTTACCGTGAAGAGGTGTTGAAAACCCATGCACATTGTGTGCTTTTATATATGTGCTTGACATACTTTGAATACGTGATGAACGATGCTCTTAAATTTGCCACTGGCGTTGCAAATATGATCAAGAATAATTCATAATCTGTTTTTGGTATTTATGACATGTTTGAATAACGGGCGCAAATATACGGTGGTGTACGGTATTTTATTTCATTGAATACAATTATTTACATTTCAAGTTTTAGTTTCGTAAAGGACTTAGTAACATTGTCCAAATCCTCAAACTTACTTGGAACTCTAGTGGTTCTCTCATACCTTGTTAATATATTCGTATTAACAATAAAAGCATGGGACAAGTTTCGTTTTTTTCAAATTTCCATTTTGTTCAAAAGATATTTACAATTGAATTGGTCGGATGTTAAACTACAATGTATCTACGGGATCGTTTAAACCGTGTACAAAGTAAGTGCAATGAGTACGTGAATATCACTTTGCATTTTTGCTAATTTCTCGGCCAAAAAAACATCCAATTAACATGAAATGTTCACACATTACTTTGTGGACCTATCAGATCACACCAATACACATTTTATTAAAAACTTTGAAAACAACACCCGATTAATAAATAAATGACTTAGTGAAGCGGTGTATTAAAAATCACAGATTGTCGTACACGATAATTAAACTAACATCAAATATTGCATATTTGGAAAATATGTCATCACAACGTCATCAAAAAGTATGGGTATCAAAGAAGTAAATACAATTATAAATTCATGCATGGATAACTATTCTTATAGCACGAGACTGGCATTCATCAAAATCAAAATAATATTTATTTGAATGCGGTTTAAACAAAAGTATGTCAAACAAACAGTATATGTGAATTGAAAAACCTAAATTTTAAATTACATGACAGGTCGACCGATTTGTATTGCGTTCTAGTTCAGTAATAACTTTGAAACTGACATACAATGTACAGTTATATCATATGCAAACCTTGTATTATGTATTATAGACAATGTATAATATACCCCATAGTGGTTGGCTACTTTATCATGATCTTAATGACGTTTCCACTTTATATGGTTCAACTTTTATGACTGCTTCAGATAACTGCACGGTTATTTGGCATGCTTAATTATAGGTCGATTGTAATAGTTCTGTTAATTGATTGTTATCATTCTTTATGTAACCTTCATATACACTTAAGACGCTATATGGTCTACCTATACACATAATATGCTGCTCTGTGTTCGAATGTGTGTTAACCTATTCCCTACTGGAACCTGTAAACCGTGCATTAAGTATATAGTGGAGATCACAGTAAATGGCAGTCATTGTGTTTATAGAATCCCACCATTGCAACGGTTACGGAATGCCCAACCCTCGCCGTTCGCTACATGAAACAAGTCGAAATCCAACATTACATATGCATGTTTTTTATTTAAAAAAATAATGGTAATCATGTTTCTTATGATCATCGTAATAGGCAACTTAAAACTTTTGCACAAAACACCGATATGTCATACTATTACAGACGGATGAAACTAGAATGCTGAAATATTAATAGTTGCTATGATACGTTCATGATCATTATGTTAGGCCATCCAAGATTTGTATAATACACCTATATGAATTATAGATAGGTATATAAACCAAACAAGTGTACATATAACGTAGGATAATAGTAACCATGTAAATAAGCCCGAAGACAATTAATATTTTAAACGATGTACAAAATGTTAAGAATGTGATACCAACCCAAATGTCAAACTCCCATCATTTACCGATAAAACGCCGATAATTAATAATCCAATACGCATACTGTTTAAATCCAGACAACCATATACTGTTATTTGACTATCGTATAATTTCATAGGAATAAAACAACTCTATATGGTCATAAATAGCTTCCGAAGTAAAGACGCACTGTTGATTTCATTGGCAATTTTTTCAGCAGACTGGAATGTAATTAATTTTCTACTTTAAAAAAGAAATAATGTGTAAATGGCTCCTGTGGATAAATTGGCCTTAACCTTTTCGGGACGTGGTCACCATGGTCACTCGCCGTTCTTGTGTCCTCGTAACAATCATTGATTTATTAATTGATTCTATTAAATTCGATGTAAAAGTTGTTTATGAATGATTCTACACACGCTCGCATACGTACACCCACACACATACGCCAACACCATGCACATACATTCACAAAAACACGCATGTACGCGTCAAAATTATCTTGAAGTTCGATATAATTTAATTAAATGTATTAATATACTTCTACCTTGTCTACAATGCATAAAGAAAGAATAATGAACAGTCGAATGCACGTACAAAAACCATCAGACTTGTATTAAACACACACACACACACACTTTTTTTTAAAGTGGTTTTTATTCCTCCAAATTAATACATTTACAATTGAATATACATAAACAAAATATGTCCAATGTGAACATCTTAAACAGAGAATACAACAAATTACAATTCTAATGAAAGAAAGTATAAATAATTACCTTGCATACATAAACAATTACAAATCTTACATCACACACACACACACACACACACACACACACACACACACACACACACACACACACACACACACACACACACACACACACACACACACACACACACACACACACACACACACACACACACACACACACACACACACACACACACACACACACACACACACACACACACACACACACACACACACACACACACACACACACACACACACACACACACACACACACACACACACACACACACACACACACACACACACACGATCTTACACAAATACTCACAAACAAACACACATTTATGTAGGTCAGGTTGATGCCCTGCTAAATTTTGGTGGATCTTCCTTGCTTTTAATAGTTCCCTTCCAAAGTTATCCCCACGAATATACCCGAGAAAGATTGGTGACATGCTCATACCGTAGAACACCATCGTCAAGCACCCCAAGCACCTATATGCATCTTGCTTTTAAAGAGCGCCCGCTCTCTGTCCAAACGGTAAACTTTAATCAAGAATGCAAATAATGGTGAGGAATATTCATGAGGATAATAATGGAGGTGAATCTCATGAAAACGTCTTTAAAAGCAATATGAGTATAGATGCTTGGGGGTGCTTGACGATGGTGTTCTACGGTAGGCTTGGACAAGGCATTACATGATATTGCGACTATCCGAACACCGTGTAGCGTTATCCAAATCGGCGGAGCGTGGGCCAACTGACTGGGTGGTCACGATAATTATTTGGGGGACAATATGTATTTCTCTATTTTAAAAGAATATCTACCCTCATCATAATTATATTTTATTGTTTTGTCAAATTCTTAGGCTGTGCTCCCATGCCCTTCGTAGCTACGCCACATGTTCACTGTTATATAATGATA
>JBAMJV010005756.1:0-95000 GCA_037951105.1 Echinarachnius parma
GCACTTACTGCCCGTCATAGCATTGAACAACGAGCAATACGCGCGCTATTGTTAGTGTGCATTCAGCTGTGTGCCAAGAGAATGGGCATGGATGTTTGATATGACCGGCAGTAAGTGCGATTTAACAGGCACTGACTTGGTAACAAATTGACAAAAATGGGAACCTGACATGGTGTCACTCAAAGCGCCCTAAAACAAAAACTACACGACCAAAATTACTGTTCTTGGTATCGTTTTTTCATTGGAAAAGATACCCTTTCCGATGGACATAATCATTTTGTTACTTTATTTTGGGAAGTGCCCCGTTCCGTTTTTTGGGGGGCCACCCTGTATGTAACCTGTTTGTGAGAAAATATATACCCTTTTCAAAGCATATAACATCTGCACAGTTCTAAAAGTTATGCTAAAATCCACAAGCTTACCTGCTGGGGAGTCATTTAGATCAAAACCATTTTCGCCCCGCCCCCCTTCCCAACATCTTCACATTCTGGACTTGCAATGAAGGGTTTCTAGCACTTTCACCCCACTGTCATAACGATAACTCCGGAAAATGTTGTTGCACCCCCCCCCCACCCCCCCCCCCCCCCCTCTCTCCTCCTCCTCCTCGAAATACAGATACATTGTATAAGCATCTGATCCGTCTAACGCCGGTATATACCCAGTTTTTAGTATTTATATTTCGTTATGTTTTTCGTTGCAAACATGCACTTTATTATTACTTTGTTATATTTTAATTCTGTTCTTAATCCCAAAAGAACCTATAACACATGACGAATTCCGTAATACTTTCACTATAAAGCTGGTTGGCTGGTTTCGTTAGCATTTCAGAGGGACATTTTCGGATTTAACTAATCCTATAACTAATCCTATATGTTCTTTCAACTTTATTGTAATTTTTAATGATGATCCGATTTTAAACACCACAAACGGGAAGCCGGCCTATTCACCCCGTTAAGAGATTATCATTTAGTTGAGATATGGTCGATAGCTCGTCTGGTTTTAGGATTAAAGGGATCTATAGTAACTTTGTTGACATACAATCATGTAGGCCTACTAAAGTGATGAATGTTTGATCAAATGTGTATTGTGATCTGATCTGTCCACTGAGTAATGTGTGAACATTTCATGTTAAATGGATGTTACATGGCCAATATAATGATCGTAAATGCGAAGTGATATTAATCGTTATTATAACTCATTACACTGACTTTGTACACAGTTAGGCCTATAACTTTCCAGTGGATAATTTTAAAAATCCGATCACCTCAATACAAAATATTTTTTTAACGAAAGGGAAATCCGAAAAGAAAAAAATGAAACCTGTTCAATGCTTTTATTGGTAATACGAATACAACAATGTATGAGAGAACCACAAGAGTTCCATGTAAGATTTGTGGATTTGGACAACGTTACGAGACTAGTTTATTGTACAAATTAATTCTGAATCATTCTTCCAAACAAACCGATGTAATATAGAAAAAAGGAGAGTATTGTATAATGTAATGTTAGTATGTGCGTTTACAGTATAGCGTAGCGTGCATGGGCGTACGAAGAGGTGGACTGCGCCCCCCCCCCCCCCCCCGCCCCACCCTCATCTTACCCACTGACCTAGGTCAGTGATCTTACCCCCGAAAGTTTGAAAACGGTAACATTCGGGCAAATGGAACCTTACATCAGGGAAACATCAATACATTTCTGGACAACATTTGGCACAAATTATTTGATAATCGGGCCTATAAATATGTGGGGCAGTAATATATTCTGGTAGCACGTTTAGCAAATATATATAAATTCCTCATTCCTGATCTTGAAAACGTTATACCGATTGATACCTTCGCCCATATAAGGGAATCATTTACTTGATAATAACTATGAAGTTAATTAAAATATACTTACCACACCTGCAGTTCCAACAAATCGAAAACCACCGCTTCGCTGTCCTGAAAACTGACCTCGATGATGTATTTGATGCATAATCTTTATGTTTATCTCCTTTCCGATTTCTAGAGAGGCGTGGTAAACATGATCCGATAACAGACACAATGTTCAGGCAAAGTCAAGTTTGGTGCGTTATTATACCATATCAAATATAGTTATAACT
Organism: Echinarachnius parma; assembly: GCA_037951105.1. Lineage (NCBI taxonomy): Eukaryota > Metazoa > Echinodermata > Echinoidea > Clypeasteroida > Echinarachniidae > Echinarachnius > Echinarachnius parma. The sequence continues at coordinate 2,102 of JBAMJV010005756.1, forward strand.
CGATGAAATACATAGGCATATATTACAGAATTGTAAGGCAAATGCGCAAACAAAATGTATATACGTCACTGTCTTATTTCGCAGAAAGTATATTTTCCGTTTATGTTTTGTACACAAAAATGTTTCCCGACCGTCCCCTTTTCCCTCGACGTTTAATTTAATCGGAAGACGGCAACAAAGTGAGAATTGTGTAAAAACTTGACGATCAAGCGATTAGCAGGATGGCTCTATAATCCGCCCATTATCGCCTCAACCAAACGCAAATAACAACAGAAGAGAATTAATCCCCTTCACTAGCCGCTATTCCCTGTTGAGTTTTGTTTCGTTTTCTAATAAATGGGAGGGGGATCTTTGATGAGCCGGTCTCGTAAACACCCCCTAAACACCGTTTACAGACTACAATATATATTTAGACGAGTTCGATATGCGGTAGGTAGAGCACAGAACGAAATTAGTTAAAAGAGGATTTTGTTTGTTTTGTTCAAAGGCGAAGACGTCATCCCATGAAGAAACGGGGAACACAAACAGCGAACATATAATACTATATGAAAGAGTCTCCGACGTCGAAATGAAGTGATGAACGAACGAATAATTATTGGCAAACGGATCAACAAACACAGCGGGATGCTTCCAATGCGATCCATTGATTGAATAGTGTCTGGAGAACTTCAGAGTAATATCAAAAGATCGAAGAGACTTTGGAATACAGAAGTTTGGCCAAAGAATCTGAGCATGCTCAGTATAAAGTTCGTAACTATAAAGCATAGTATAGGTTTGATATCAAAAGAACACCCAACAAAATTATATGAATGGCGCCAGCTATCGAGTATATACACCACATCCACATCAAAGCCAAGTCATGTTGCTTATCACGTTTTTCTTATCTCTATGCTTTTATAATTTTGTTCTGTATTGGAAATAATGCTGTATGTGTTTGTGTGTGTGTGTGTGTGTGTGTGTTTGTTTTCATTCTTCATTCGAATTGTATTGTATTGTATTGAAAATTATTATGTATTAACCATGATCATATTATTTAACATTATTTCTATAATTTCTGTGATATAACATGAAAAGGTATTGAAGGAATACAAAAAAATTATTAAAAAAAAGAAGAACAAAGTGTGTGTGTGTGTGTGTGTGTGTGTGTGTGCGTACGAGCGTGTGAGTATGTTTTTTGCTTGTTTGTTGGTTTGTTTTTGTATTTGAAAATGGAAAAAGAAAGTCACTAAAGAAATTTTTTTTTAAGGAAAAAAAGAAAAGAAAGGAGAGGAAGGAGAAGAAAAAAAAGAGGAAAAAAAAAGAGGAAAAAAAATAAAATCAGTGCTTGGGTGGGGATGGGGGTTTCACTTAGGCTAAGTGGGGGGGGGGGGGGGGGGAGGGGGGTAAAGGAGACATGAGGAAGTAGCATGTCTCCTTTTATCTTTTGTTATAACCTCCATTATGTTTACTTCATGGGTTCTGTGAATTGAATATACACTTGATTTGTACTTTTTTAATGTAAGATAATCATTTCTACTTTATATATCTTCCATTAAACTGTAATTGTTCTATTCCTTATTTATGAATAAGATGTTAATATTGGACATGTTTTATTCAATTGTAAATGTTATATGCTTATAATTTGGAGGAATACAAATCACTTAAAAAAAAATAATGTAAGCTCAGCATTGTTAAATATAAAAGTAATACACTTAACAAATGGTACTGTATCTTCAGATACCATAACAATCTCATTACTCAACAAAGTTTACTAATAATATGACACTCACACATCCAAAATTTAATTATCTATGTAAATTTTATTCCTCAAAATTCAGAAGTATAAAAATATATAGTTTATGAGGTAAATTTACCTGCATATAAATTTATGGAAAACACAAAAGTGCTGAACAAATACATTTATAGAAACAAAGATGGGCATAATGACAAGAAATGAGAGGGGTTTCACACGATTGCCAAGTCATGATTGGAATCATGTTTACAATCACGGTGATTCTGTTGCCTTGCTTTCACACGAGGAAAAAGACTTCATGCAAACTGTGATTACAATCCTGATTCTGGAGGCGTGTTTCTCTGTACCTGTCAATCAAACAAGGAGAGCACTAGTATTACACCGCATTGCACTGCACTCGAAGCTAAGAGCGCCCGGTTTATCGGCGGAAGTGCATGTATGTAAGGTCACATATTAAGCTCCGCCTCCTAAATCGTGTTTTGGAGGTCAAGCCGTTCACACTAGAGATTCGCACTGTGATTTGAGTGAATCATGATTAGAAAAAAACTCCAGACCACGATTCGAGTTTCGCGATTCGTGATACTAGTTTGCTTTCACACGATAAAAAATACAGTGATTGGAGTGAAAAATTATTCCAATCGTGATTGCAATCACGACTTGGCCATCGTGTGAAACCCCTCTAAGATATACATCTCTTAAACTTCAGTCAAGAGATTACTTTTTGTCCAGTGAATTTGTCTACAAAATAACACTCGTATTTAATTCAAGTTTAGTCCTGAAATGCACCATTACCCACGTTTACAAAAATGTCTGATTGTCCAAAATTTTACATTAAAAAAATTAAGTTGAATGACCAACCCTAATACATATACATTATATTTGCACAAATTTAAATTTCATGTAAAAAATGCTAGTCTAAGACTAAAAATACATGTAATTATGTAAAGTTAAAAAAAGAGTTGTCAGTAGAAAGTGAAATGCATATACATGCTTTAAGCATCAGTTATTTGTAACAATGAATATAAATTTTGATTAGTCAATAAATCAGTTTCACTTCATTCAAAACAATTATGGTTACATCACTTTACAATACATATTTGACTGACATGAAAATTAACTGTGAAAACATTTATACTGTTTTATGCAAATTGTGAGGTAATGAAAAACTGAGTGTCAAATTTGAAAGAGAATACAATTCTAATGGCAGAATAAACTTTATTTCATCAAAATCGGTTCAGAGACAGCTGAAATATCCATAAATATAACCATTTGTAATTATTGTTGGGGGGGGGGGGGGGGGGGGGGCACAATAATTCAATAATTTTGAACCAGCCGTTTTAACGGCTCTTTTTAAAAATTATAACAGGCTTTTTACTTAGTCGTTTGTAATTTTGTATACCTTTCAAGCATGGTGGAGTTATTTACTATTAGTTTATAATGTAATGGTGCAGGTTTTGGTTACTAAAATTCGGTTTGACCAAAACTGTACTCTCTGTACCAAAACTCAACTATCCCTTTAATTTTAACTCTTTGGCAGTGAAAAAATACATTGGGGCTCACGGGGAATTTGCCCCAAATTTAATAAGTAACTGCCATATGAATTGTTCTTAGTTTGCGTATGCACCCAATGCACCAAATATAAGAATATGAATTAATTGTTACCGTAAGCAGAAAGCTGAACTGACCCACAGATATGTAACTGTTGGGCTAAAAACAAATTACACAAGGGCTTGGAGCGATTTAGCCCCCCGAAATGCCCCCCAAACCTCCTGAAAACTATTAAAAGAGCCCATGTTTTCTTACATAGAGCTTGCCTTCGTATAATTAGCGCTCTGACATTTGTTTTTCATATAATGTTAAACATTATATGAAAAACAAATGTCAGAGCGCTAATTATACGAAGGCAAGCTTGAAAAGTAGCTCCAGAAAATACAATTTAAATTTTCCCAACTTTTGGGCAATATTTAAATATTTAAATAATACAAATCAAAGGCTATAAATTTCAGTAGAATTAATAGAAACTAGATGACATACATAGGGATGCCTCCGCCATTGCTCAGTTCTCATATCAAACCCAAGTTGACTTGCACTTAGGTTTTTGCATGACCCCTGTGATCTTTGACCCTTGACTGCATGACCACCAAATCAGTTCATTGGCTCCTTAAAGGGGACCACCTCCAACAAATAGTACTCTAATACATGAAAGGTAATAGTTTTAGCAGTTCATTCCACCCACAAGTTCAGAAAAATAGGTTTCCATACAAATTATATAATTTGAAAATTCAACACAATATTAAAGTATGTGTTCATGGGTCTGCAAAATGAAGACTAGCTATTGTCTAGGACATACGCTTCGGATGTGTGTATTTTGTCCACTTTTGACAAATTACCATCCAACTTGGTACCTGATACCAAGTTGGATGGTAATTTGTCAACCGGTTCTTGAGATATTGTGATTAAAAGGCAAATTTTTGCATATTTCATGAGCATTGTGACCTTTGACCTCATTACCCCCAAATCTGATCAGTTCATTGGCTCCTCGGAATAATACATACATGTACCAAGTTTGATGGTAATCCGTCAATCACGAGATTGGGACGGGCAGACGGACAACCCAAAAACATAATGCCTCCGGCTACTTCATTGCTGAGGCATAATACAATTTAATACAATTAATGGTAATACAATTTAAATGCTATAAAATGAGAAATAATATAATACAAATGTAATACTAATTTAGGGCATTAATATGATATAAAAGTAATACTGTAATATACCCAGGTAGCAAGCCAACGTTGGTCCAACGTTGGACCAACGTTGTCCAATTTTTTCGGCAACGTTGGTCCAACGTTGTCCGGCAACGTTGGACCAACGTTGCTTGCGTACGCCCAAACAACGCTGCTCCAACGTTGGCGAAAACAAAATACCAACGTTGGATCAACGTTGGTCCATCGTTGGAAAGTTGTCATTTGTCAACGTTGGACCAACGCTTTTCCAACGTTGATCCAAGGTTGGTATTTTGTATTCGCCAACGTTGGAGCAGCGTTGGTTGGGCGTACGCAAACGTTGATCCAACGTCAAAGCAACATGTGTCCAACAAGCATCCACCATATTTCCAACAAGCATCCAACATGTCTCCAACACTCATCCAACAAGCATCCAACATGTCTCCAACAAGCATCCAACATGTCTCCAACAAGCATCCAACGTTGGTCCAGCGTAATTCACCAACATTTCTCCAACGTTGGTCCAACGTTGGTCCAACGTTGATCCAACGTTGGTCCAACGTTGGTCCAACATTGGACCAACGTCTCACCGTACTAAAAAAATTAAATTAATATTCATATGACACGCCTATTGGTGATATCTAGATCATCCTATCCTAGCTTTCCCTTTACCTAAGACTAACCCTAACCCTATTCCTAGTCCTATTCCTATCCATATAGTCCTATTCCTATTCCTACACTCACTACATCTACATCATCCACTCAGCTTTATATAACCTAGCTTCTGTGTTAATATTTGTTTGATGGTTGGTATTTCGATAAAGTTGAATGTTTGGATAAAGTTTTAAGAATTTACACAAATACATCATGGAAACAAACCTTTAGAATGTTTTTGTAGATAAATAACTTACATATATTTCAAATAATGAGTAAATAATAACATTGGATTCATTCTGAACAATCAAATAACATGATTATTAATGCTTTTTGCAGTCAATGATAACCACTCATGAATATTCATGAATAATAACCAACGTTCATCCAACGTTGAACCAACGTTGATCCAACGATGGCATACATCCTGCTTTCAGCAGCTAATTTTAAATCCTTTTATTATGCAAGGGGGTTTTGACCACCTGTGCTACGAGTAAAAAAATTACCTTTTCTAACATAACAGCTACATGTAGTGAACAACAGATGTGAAATGTTGGATTCTCGTTGGATTAACGAACGTTTCACTGTGGGTTACCGATGTCGATCCAACGTTGCTCTAACGAGATTGTCCAACCTCCATTTCACTTTGAGTTACCGATGTTGATCCATCGTTGGTGTTGTAATATAATACAAGTAGGCGAAATGCCATGTGTAACTCTGGCATAACAATAATAAATACTGGTAAATTACAAACTTGAGTGTCAGGATAGACTACCCGACACCCAGAAGATGGAACCAGGGGATTATTCTGCCCCTTTCGTACGGTTGTCATCCCCTATGTAAGACCGACATTTACCTTAATGCAAAATGGTTTAACGTGCTAGTGCCAGGGTGGACTACCCAACGCCTAGATGATACCAAGGGATTATTCTGCCCTAAATGGTATTCATCTCTATCACAAATCTAATCTATCCGGGGGTCTGAGACGTCGAAGTGGGTAGCGCCTGTCACGTTCTTGCGAGGGCGGCTTCACCTCACTCCAGCACGCTTCTGGGACCTCCGTTTCCTCGTTTACTGGAACATGGATGTTACCTTCAGGTGCGCGACACTTCTTTAGATGATGTCTGTTCCGGCGATACCGCCCACCTTTCTCACTCTGGATGTGGTACGAGCGGGGCGTTGAATCTTGAGTTGTCACTACGCCAGGTTTCCATTCTTTTCCCACTTGGTAGTACACAAGTTCTCCAGACTTCAACACCGGCAGCGACTTGGCACCCTGGTCATAGTATCGCTTCTGCCTCTTCTGGAGCTCTTTCTTCCTACTAGCTATGCACCGTTGATATAACGAACAGTACAGTTCTCAATAAAGCGTTTTCTGGATGGTATATCCGGTCACACATCAACCGTGAAGCTCGCCTCCCAAAATGGATTCAAATTAGCATTTCTACAACACAGGTCATGGCGAATCGAATCAGACATACAGTCACTTTCACTTCAGACACCATGTTGTAATATAATACAAGTAGGCACACGAGTATAGTTGAAAGCTTACTTTATTAACTGCTTGTAGATCGATGGCCCAACTCATACATGGTTTCTTGACACCCGATAATATACATATCGATCCTATATGGTAATTCACCGGGGATGGCGCACTTCTATTTATGATTGTAATTCTACTTGAGTCCACTCATTACTGTTGGTCTAACGAGATTGTCCAACGTCTTTTTCACTGTGAGTTACCGATGTTGATCCAACGAGATCGTCCAACGTCTTTTTCACTGCGAATTACCGATGTTGATCCAACGTTGGTCCAACGAGATTGTCCAACGTCTTTTTCACTGCGAGGTACCGATGTTGATCCAACGTTGGTCCAACAAGATTGTCCAACGTCTTTTTCACTGCGAGTTACCGATGTTGGTCCAGCGTTGCTCCAACGAGATTGTCCAACGTCTTTTTCACTGCGAGGTACCGATGTTGATCCAACGTTGGTCCAACAAGATTGTCCAACGTCAATTTCACTGCGAGTTACCGATGTTGGTCCACCGTTGGTCCAACGAGATTGTCCAACGTCCATTTCACTGCGAGTTACCGATGTTGGTCCAACGTTGGTCCAACGAGATTGTCCAACGTCTTCTTCACTGCGAGTTACCGATGTTGGTCCAACGTTGGTCCAACAAGATTGTACAACGTCCATTTCACTGCGAATAACCGATGTTGGTCCAACGTTGGGCTAACGAGATTGTCCAACGTCTTTTTCACTGCGAGTTACTGATGTTGGTCCAACGTTGGTCCAACGAGATTGTCCAACGACTATTTCACTGCAAGTTACCGATGTTGGTGCAACGTTGGTCCAACGAGATTGTCCAACGTCCATTTCACTGCGAGTTACCGATGTTGGTCCAACGTTGGTCCAACAAGATTGTACAACGTCCATTTCACTGCGAGTTACCGATGTTGGTCTAACGTTGGGCTAACGAGATTGTCCAACGTCTTTTTCACTGCGAGTTACCGATGTTGGTCCAACGTTGGTCCAACGAGATTGTCCAACGTCCATTTCACTGCGAGTTACCGATGTTGGTCCAACGTTGGTCCAACGAGATTGTCCAACGTCTTTTTCACTGCGAGTTACCGATGTTGATCCAACGTTGGTCCAACGAGATTGTCCAACGTCTTTTTCACTGCGAGTTACCGATGTTGATCCAACGTTGGTCCAACAAGATTGTCCAACGTCCGTTTCACTGCGAGTTACCGATGTTGGTCCAATGTTGGTCCAACAAGATTGTCCAACGTCTTTTTCACTGCGAGTTACCGATGTTGGTCCAATGTTGGTCCAACGAGATTGTCCAACGTCTTTTTCACTGCGAGTTACCGATGTTGATCCAACGTTAGTCCAACGAAATTGTCCAACGTCTATTTCACTGCGAGTTAACGATGTTGATCCAACGTTGGTCCAACGAGATTGTCCAACGTACATTTCACTGCGAGTTACCGATGTTGGTCCAACGAGATTGTCCAACTTCTTTTTCACTGCGAGTTACCGATGTTGGTCCAACGTTGATCCAACGAGATTGTCCAACGTCCAACGAGTTCCAACGAGTTTGCAAGTTTCCGACGTTGGTCCAACGTTGGCTTGCTACCTGGGTAGATGAGGAGAACCAAAAGTGTATCATCCGGATGAGTTTCCCCATGCTCAGCCTCTATTTGTCATGCACACACCTACATAAGTACACATACATGTATGCACATTACCTGAGTTCAGAATGAGTAGCATACAGTGTATATCTTTAAAAAAAAGTACAATTTTACATTAACATTAAAATAATCACAACGGACAATGCATTATGAATGCAAAAAAAGTTAGTACATAAATGTAGGGGAACCATGGTAGTAATAATATGGCCCTTCGTCAAAAATATCGCAGAAAGTATAAGTCCAAAACCAAGGTTCTGCAAATGCATTTGCCCACTTGCCTGGGACAAGCGAAAATCAGATGTTGACAGGTACAATTTAATGTTACCATGTATAATTTTCTAACCTCAAAGCCAAATAACTGTACTGGGAAACGCCCCACACACAACAAATGAAAAATATGCTTTTATCACCTACCACGTGAAAGAATAGATCATAAAATTAAGATGTTAATGTAAAGATTTGAACAAAAACTGCTTTGAAATTGTCTAATTGAGCATTGAAGGAACTACAGCGTCTAGATGGCCTAATTTTCACAATTCGACTCTCTAAATGTAATTTTTCCCGAAAAAAAAAATTTGGCAGTCATTTCTCATGAAATCAATCAATTTTGGGGTAATTAGTAAATATCTAATTCGCCCCTTTTAAATCGACACGTCATGACGTAGGCCAATGAATTGTCAATCACATGTCGATCATGCTGCCGATTCCAGACCCTACATGTGGGTGGGGCGTAAACTGGCTGCTAAGTGAGATTTGGCATCAGAAAACTAGTCTTAAATCACTACTGTGTTTATTTTCATGGATTTTTTTTCGGCAGACCTATGTTTCAAGTCATCAACTATGGAATAAGTGTCAAAGTACGTTGTATTCTTTAGGTCCTTTAACTCTTAACGTGCCAGGGATTGTGTGTTGTAACTCGCAAAATGCGAGCACTCAAGGAGTTAAAAGGTCTGAAATAAAACGATCTTTGACACAGATCAATTCAACCGTGTGTGGAACCGCGCATACGCTGCGTGCAAAAGATTATTCTAGCGCATCGTGTTGACGGTATGTGGGCTTGTCGATATCTCCAGCCCAGTGCTAGCAGCACCGACAGGCGCTTTTTAATACTTATTCAACAATACTTTTTAATTAGTTTGGCCAATATTGATGTTTTCGGTAAATTTCCCAATACTGTTATTTCGCTTTAAAGCCCCTGATCATTGTATTGAAGTCTTGGCAAAAAACAAAATCTAAAATTCCTACTGATGTGAACAAACATCCATGTATCTTAATACATGGCACAAATAGCAATGTAAAAGCAAAATATGTCGCAATAAAAAGGCCCAAATAGTCTTTTCTTTTTTGAGTGTTCACAAAAACCCAAACAAAAGACTTGGGTTGACTAGATTTTGCAATCGCCATAGGTTCCCGTAGAAAAACCTCCACACAAACTTTTTTTTCTTTGCTAGCCCATTTGGAAAAGTACAATCATAAATGTTCAAATATTACTTGCCCGAATAAAAAAATATATACTTACCCGCTTACTTCTAGATGAGATTTTACATGTAAGGATAAAATTGCATTCTACTCTTGTAGTTGTGTCAGCTGCCAGATTGGGCAATTAAACTACTTGCCGGACATCAATCTTTACTTTTACAATCTTTTACAATCGGGCAAGTGCTATATATATTGCCATCGGTTACTGGTTAATATGAAAACCCACACAGATGTGTATATACCGGTCACTTTAACTTCTCTCGTGGTGTTTCATAGGAGTTGACCTTTGGCGGCCAGCGCTTGTCAATAATGATGTAGTTCCACAAGACGTGTTCCAAGGTGAGTACGACGCACGCACAAAGTCCCATACATCCGCCAAGGACGAACGCTAGCTGGTAACTTCCCGTCTGGTCTAGAACGTAGCCTGTATATTTATCAACGGGATAAAGAAGAAAAAACTAGATGGATCTTCGATTGCGCGCAATCGAAAATTATGCCTCCGCTATCACGCGATTTTAATATCAAGCCCAAATTAACATGCACCGATTTAATTATTAAAAATATTTTTCATATATTTTGAGTCCTGTGACCTTGACCATATGACCCCAATCTTTGATGGCTCCCTAAAAAACATTCAGGTACGAAGTTTGATTGAAATCTGACATTTAGTTCTTGAGATTTTGGCATTACAAGCTTTTTTGCATGTATAATGAGTCCCGTGACCTTGACCTTAACCTCATGACCCCAACATTTTATGGCTACGTTGACTCTTTATGATACATTCAGGTACCGAGTTTGATTGAAATCTGACATTCAGTTCTTGAAATTTTGCCATTACAAGCCATTTTCGCATACATATTGAGTCCTGTGACCTTGACCTTTGACCTCATGACCCCCCAAATCTAAGCAGATCAGTGGCACCCCGATATGTACACTCATACCAAGTTTGAAATTGATCCGTCAACCGGTTCTTGAGATATCGCAAGAACGAGGCATTTTTGCGCATACATTGAGTCCTGTGACCTTGACCTTTGACCTCATGAACCCCAAAATCTAATCAGATCATTGCCACCCCAATATCTACACTGATACCAAGTTTGAATTTGATCCGTCAACCAATTCTTGAGATATCGCAAGAACGAGGCATTTTTGCATATATATTGAGTCCTGTGACCTTGACCTTTGACCTCATGACACCCAAAATCTAATCAGATCATTGTCACCCCAATATGTACACTCATACCAAGTTTGAAATTGATCCGTCAACTGGTTCTTGAGATATCGCGAGAACGAAAACGGGACGTACGGACGGACGTACGGACGGACGTACGGATGGACGTACGGACGGACGGACGGACGTACGGACGGACGGACGGACAACCCGAAAACATAATGCCTCCGGCCAACGAAGTGGCCGGAGGCATAAAAACACAATGGAACAACGTTAGTGATCCTTTATTGATAATATTATAATTAACTGAATGCTGTCTTTATCTTTACAAAGAGTTCTTGTCAGCAGAGCTGTTCTCGACAGAAATCCTTCAGCAAATGTAACAAAGGCTAAGTAATGGAATGGAATCACAATTTCTTATAACCCCTTTGTTCTCAGGTACCATGAAAGCAACCTTCTGTAAACCTCTCACTCGATCAAGCACTTGATATCAATGGGATAAAGAAGAAATGCAATGGAACACCGTTTATAGTGACCCTTTATTTAATAATAACATAATCTACTGGATGTTGGATGTATCTTTACTTACAAGACAATTGCTCAATTATGTCTCCTACACCTGCAGCCTTTTTTTCGTTTTTTATTACAAATTAGACGCTGATTTCGGTTAACCTCTGATGAAGTTTGTCCTGTGCTAGTGACCTTTACCATACTATAGCATGAATCTCCACGACGCATGTTTATTATTAACAAAGGAGCTTTCAATTAGTCGACTTCAGATGACCTCTGACCTCAGCTAGTGACTTTTGACCATACTACATTATGAAGTCCTCCTATAGTGCATCTATTAACCAAGTTTGCTTCCAAATGGATGAAAAGTTGCAAATTAGCAATAACAAGGCTTGCAAGTCAAACAAATCTGCACTTGATGCAAATGCTAATGGCAATTGACCATACTACAACATGAAGACCCCCTATTAAAGTTACTGAACGTGGTAATGTTTGCGGTGCATTCATTTTTGTGGATTTCGCGCTGAAGTCAATGTCTGCGAATATAAATGCGCGATTTGCAATGCGTGTGAACACTTGCTCGGCCACGAAATTAAAAATCCGTGAATGTGTTTTTGTGTCGCTCAGCACGAAAAATAACAACGTTTACAGTATTAGCAGAAAAGGAACTTCCAACTAAACTTTAAAATTACAACGGACAGAACAATGGGGCGAGACAAAGATGGCAATTATGTCTACATTTTTCAAAGTTACATGGAATATGATAATAAATGGAAAATAACTAATTTGAGTCTGCAATATTGGTATAAATTTTTTTTAAATATAATTTTAAAGTGCCATTATCTGTATTATCTCTCAAATTAAAGATTATACATCAAGCTTCAACTTTACAAGAAGCTGATTACAAAGCTGATTTTAAAATTAATGGTTTTGTTGCCAGTCAAAAATATTAAGTATTATATTAGATCAATTATGTCCACAGCAATGCCATATTTGAAAATAATTACTGTCAAAAAATTGTTCAAGATTGCTGCTATGAGCAAATGTAATCAAAGCTTATGGGATGGAAGTACAATGGCTTATCAGAATTTAAGCCTCAAGTTTCATGGAACGCCCTTCTGTACATCTCCAACTCAAAACACAACCCTGTTATAAAACTGACATTTTGCTGATCACAGCTATTTGTATTCTTTTGTTCTTTAACCCGGATATAAACAAGATACTTGTTTACAAAAAGGTAATTTTCATGGTCCCGAGGACCTTTATATAAAGCAATTCCACTGTATATCAAGGTAATATGCAAGGTCCCAAGGACTTTCTTATAATGAGGTTCCACTGTAGGACACCTTCCTCCTCACCTGAAACCAGAGAACTGGTCATGATTCCGATGCAAACACAAAGCAGCGTTATCCCGAAGGCTCCAGGAAACCTCTCCAGCGGAACGATGTGGCGAAGCACCACAAACTGAATGGGGATGTAGGTCCCCATCGCCAATCCAAATCCAGCCGAGCACAGCACCATAACGGCGTAAGACCCTGTAGAGGGCAGCACTAACGCAGAGACGGCACCGAGGAAGTACGCAGCCACGATAAGATGTATCTGATGAACGTGTCCGGTCTTCAAAAGCAGGCCGTGAGTTGCTCGCGTGGTCGTGTTTGCGATGCCAATCACAGAGTAAAGAAAGGCTGCCTTGAAAGGGGAAATGCCATTTACCACGGCGACAGATTTGGCATGAGGCAAGAAGGTACCCGTTATGCCTCCAGCGAACACATAGGACGGGAGCAGAAGCGCAAACACGCGATTCTCCCACAGCAAAGACAGGCCTGTGGAGTGGACGAGTGATGTCTTCAGGCTCCTGGCAACGACCATCGAGTTCCTCCTGGCACTGTTGGTGAATCGGCTTCTGGCTGAATTTCCCACTGTGGTAGTCTCCATTTCCATCCCGGCAGTTGTGGTGTCTGGATAATGCGCATCTTCCAACATCACCTGGTTCATTTCACCGACAGAATCCGCTTCATTCTCGACATCGCCATCGGTATCAAGGTTTTTGCCTTCTTCGTGGGAACTGTCGGTGTCATCGATGACAAATGTAACAACGTTCTCTCGAGTTTTGGAAACATCCCCAGAACTACTGCCAACTTTCTCATCTGCTTCTACCATCCCGTTTCGTGCATCGTCATAGCTGGAACCTTCCTGGCAAGTAATGGTGCATTCCTTGTCAGCCGTTGGGCTTCCAAGGCTAGTCATCGTAGTGTCTTGATGCTTCATTGTGGCGTGTTCGCTGCTCTCCGACCCACCCCAGTGGGTCAGCAGCAGGGCGAGGGGCACAAGGTTAAGCTGGATTCCAGACAGGACCATCAGTGCCCCTCTCCAGGTGTAACTGTCCACTAGGAGCTGGAGTAAGATGGGCCACAGGATCATGCCCATGCCAGCGCCCGCAGAGGACAGTCCGTTGAGAACGTCATAATGCCTATTGAAGGAGTTGGCCACAGAGACCACGGCACCAGTGTAAGCCAGACTACTTCCAAAGCCTATACAAAGGAAAATATCCAAAAGAAAAGAAGTATTAATCTAAAATTATAACATTAAATGGTACCACCACCCAAAAATAATATTCTTATTATAGAAAGGTACCATCTTTAGTATTCCATTCCTTCAACAAGTTCACAAAAATATGTTTTCAGAAAAAAATATATAATTGGAAAACGCATCACCATTCTCAACCATGCGTTCATGCGGTCTGAATTGCGTAGACTAAATGCGTGCAGAGCCAGAGCGCACTGTGCAGAGCAAATGAATCATCCGGGAATCTATTGACGTACGCGTGAAAGCATTGGCGCACTCGCAAATGCTTGGCCCGTATGGAACCAGGAAATAGCAGTGGTTCCGTAAGTGGTGGAAATTAATTGCTTTGTTTATGAAGTACACAACCCTTTGCAAAATGTTGGGTATCTATTTGATATCACAAAACGGTACCAAAACATATAATAATGTGTTGTCCTTTGCCTGGTGGTCCCCTTTAATTAGATAAAGTACTGTAGTTTTTAAAGTAGTGTACCATACTCTTGAGACATACTTTATGTAGCAACGCTATTCCATGAAATGTACTGTTTTATCAATCTGTGTGAACTTTATCCCATGATAATAAATGACATCCAACTCAATCACTTAACCCTATTAACAGACCCTGGCTATTTGAGGTATTCATTGAGCTGAGGGGTGGTGTGACATATCGCCCCTACTTGTTAGTGACGTCATGGACAATAAAGACATTGTTAACCATCACGACTAGTGTGAGGCATTCAGTATGTTACATGGTGCCAGAAGTTAGTGGATTATTCCGATATCCATTGCCATCCTCCATCACAAATGTAAAATACGTCATGGCAGAGACCTAAACTACGGATTTCTTGCTGAAAGTGATAGTTTTGAGCTATTTGGAGGACAAAAACCGCCGTCAAAATCTGACGTCGCCGCCGGTGTTGTGCAGTGAGTATGCTGCGGATATTGTACTACAGTCCCATGTATTGAGAATTGTGTTTTATACGATTATCCTGTGTCCGAGTGAACACGATGGCGTCGAGTGATAAGCCCTCGATGAACTGGCAGGCCAGAGACCTGAATAGTGAGTGGAAACGTTTCAGGCAGCACTGCCAATTCACGTTTGATGGTCCCCTAGCAAGCAAAACAGAGAAAGACTAGATGGATCTTCGATTGCGCGCAATCGAAAATTATGCCTCCGCTATCACGCGATTTTAATATCAAGACCAAATTAACATGCACTGATTTAATTTTTAAAAATATTTTTCATATATTTTGAGTCCTGTGACCTTGATCATATGACCCCAATCTTTGATGGCTCCCTAAAAAACATTCAGGTACCAAGTTTGATTGAAATCTGACATTTAGTTCTTGAGATTTTGGCATTACAAGCTTTTTTGCATGTATAATGAGTCCCGTGACCTTGACCTCAACCTCATGACCCTAACATTTTATGGCTACGTTGACTCTTTATGATACATTCAGGTACCGAGTTTGATTGAAATCTGACATTCAGTTCTTGAAATGTTGCCTTTACAAGCAATTTTTGCATACATATTGTGGGGCAGAGAAATGAACGGGTAACTAATAAGGGTAAACGTGGATTGGAGTAGTACAGGCTATATAACTGGTTAAATAATACGAGTCAAACTCAGCAGCAAATCAAATATACAGGATACACACAGGAACATATAGTAAAACTAAGGAGAACAGAAGCGAAGCGTTGACACGAATAAGTCTGGTTGTGCACTAATTTAATACAGGCAAAGCTGCCAAATATATACACAAATAACAAAAGAATACGATATGCAAATTAACCAAAAGAGAACACACCTACAACTGAAATGAACTAACCTTATTCTACAAAATAACCAATGACAGATGAGGATAAAGGAATGTGATAATGAGAAGACGAGGATGAGAAAAGATGATCAAACACAATAGAAAAGGTATGCATCATTCAGACAAAGTGAGAGTAAGAGATAGGCAGAAAGAGAGAGAGAAGGGGGAGATGATAAGATAAGAAATAGCCAGACAGAGTCAGGTGGTCAGGATGCCAGAAGTAAACACTAGAGTAGAAATAGACCTGAATGAGCTGGTTGAAATAACTGAATAGAAGAAAGGAGTGAGGTAACAAAGGGGATGAGTATAATAGAATAACCTGAACTAAATACCAATGGTCATGAACATAGGTGAAGAAGTGGCATAGCAAGTGCCAAATAATAAAAGGGGTGAAATGTACAAAATGAATCCCTACAATTACTCTTCTTCTTACAAATAAAATGTCCTCATTTTACATTAAGTATAACACACATGAAATTTGAAGAGTAAGAAAAAAGAAAAAAAATATAAGTATGCAATACCAGTTTTTATAGATTTTTTTTAAAAATTATACAATAAATACATATACACAAGTTCTGCTTCCCGTTAAATCGAACCGAAATTGTAAAGGGGGGAACAAAACTAGCATATATAGCATAAAGCAACAAAGCAACAACAAAAACACAGAACTTAATTTATATGAGGTTAACAGTGCAATGAAACATAAGTTTGTAAATATGGGTTTGAAGAAAGCTGTCAAAAATATATTTTTTAAGTAAAACACATTAAAAAAAAAAAAAAATATATATATATAGTACATTTTAAATATTACTTAAACTATCCAAAATTTCAAGGTGTAAACAAACAAAAATACAAAAAAAAACATTTCGATCTATCTAAGAGGTATAAATCATCACAAGAAAATCTGTAGGTGACATGTATTGTCCAAACTCAACACTTTATAAATAAAAAGTTCAATTTATTTATAGTTCAAAGGGTTCTGATCGAAAAGTCAAAAATGATAAATGTTCTCGTAAGCAGACCTGTATCTCTCCACCAGTGATGATAAGTCTTCCTTGGCCGGAGAGGAGCGACGAGAAGACGGTTCGTGCGGCGGCGAAGGGTGACGGTGCCTGGGGGGCGAGAAGTAGTCGCGGTAGTGGGAGCTCCCTGGTGGCGACCTGAAGTGGTGATGCCCCGGAGGTGGGAAAGCGCGGTCTAGTGGCGGCGGCGAGCGCCAGTCATGTTGCGGCGGTGGCGAGTGTTGGCGACGATCGGGCGGTGGTGAGCGCAGAAGGTGTCGCGGAGATGGAGAGCGTGAACGATGTCCATGCGAAGGCGAGTGCGATCGGCGATCTGGCGGTGGTGACGGCGGTCGACGGACCGGTGATGGCGAGCGCGGACGATGACCTGGTCCAGGCGAGCGTGGACGATGATCTGTCGGCGGCGGTTGCGGGTGATGGTCCGATGACGGTGGACGCGGACGACGGTCAGAAGGCGGCGACTGCGATTGACGGCCAGAAGGCGGCGAATGCGGGCGATGGGCCAATGTCGGTGAGTGCGACTGAGGACCGGACATCGGTGATGTCCGACGAAAGGAACACTTCTTGCGACGCCGCTTAGCGTCGCTATGGCAGGTGGTCTGTTGGGGCAACGAAGACTGGAGGATGTCCTTAGCGATGTCAGTAATTGCGCAGACAACAGTTTCCACAGCATGCAACGTGGAGTTATTGCGCGGAACAGCACGCTCGTTGTCGTTACAGGAAATGCAGCTCTCGCGAAAGGTGTTACAGTCTCTGTGCATGAACGGCCAGTAAAAGCTCTCTGCAACCGTGTTGAGCGTGCGCTCGTGGCTAGAAGAGTGGATACCATCGAGGACTTCGTTGACCAGGCTTGCAAGGACGAGTAGCTGCAGTGTGTCAGTAACGCGGTCAGGAGATTTCTTGCGGCGATACAAGAGATCGTCGTGGAGTTCGATGCGGGCTAGTTGCCATAAATAACGGCGCATCGACGGGGAGAAGTGATGGACGTCTCTCGTGTCTGGCTGGATGTTCTGGCCGACAAGTAACCGTAGCTGGCAGATATCGGTGTCTGTGTGTTGGAGGCTAGAAATCTTGGCGGTGAGGGCGCGGAGACTGCAGCGATGAGGTTGGAGATCGTCATCAGCCGTCTGCGTTGAAATATCCGCACGATGTGGCGGAAGGCGATTAAGATGCAGTGAAGCTTGAAGATGGTCAAACTGCCGCTGGAGGTCGTCAAACCGTTGCACCAGCTCGTGTAGAATGTCAGTAGAGATGAATTGTGGCAGTGGCATGATGAAAGTGAAGAAAATAAGTTAACTGAAGAAAAGAGTTCCAAAACGAATGGGTCCCTTATAACTATGAGGCAAACCAGACTAAAGTATAACGTAAAGTTCTCACAAATAATTTGGAAATTGCAAACTGTAAAAGGTGTATAACAAAAGTCAATGTCCAATAAGAGTGCAAAACAAATCCAAAATAACGTTCTACTAATTAAATGTTCAAAAGAAGATAACTGTATGAAGATGATGACTTGCAGAAACTGAGGAAAACGAAGGCGTAAGGGCGAACACCGCTGCTAACCAGTGTGGGGCAGAGAAATGAACGGGTAACTAATAAGGGTAAACGTGGATTGGAGTAGTACAGGCTATATAACTGGTTAAATAATACGAGTCAAACTCAGCAGCAAATCAAATATACAGGATACACACAGGAACATATAGTAAAACTAAGGAGAACAGAAGCGAAGCGTTGACACGAATAAGTCTGGTTGTGCACTAATTTAATACAGGCAAAGCTGCCAAATATATACACAAATAACAAAAGAATACGATATGCAAATTAACCAAAAGAGAACACACCTACAACTGAAATGAACTAACCTTATTCTACAAAATAACCAATGACAGATGAGGATAAAGGAATGTGATAATGAGAAGACGAGGATGAGAAAAGATGATCAAACACAATAGAAAAGGTATGCATCATTCAGACAAAGTGAGAGTAAGAGATAGGCAGAAAGAGAGAGAGAAGGGGGAGATGATAAGATAAGAAATAGCCAGACAGAGTCAGGTGGTCAGGATGCCAGAAGTAAACACTAGAGTAGAAATAGACCTGAATGAGCTGGTTGAAATAACTGAATAGAAGAAAGGAGTGAGGTAACAAAGGGGATGAGTATAATAGAATAACCTGAACTAAATACCAATGGTCATGAACATAGGTGAAGAAGTGGCATAGCAAGTGCCAAATAATAAAAGGGGTGAAATGTACAAAATGAATCCCTACAATATTGAGTCCTGTGACCTTGACCTTTGACCGCATGACCCCCCAAATCTAATCAGATCAGTGGCACCCCGATATGTACACTCATACCAAGTTTGAAATTGATCCGTCAACCGGTTCTTGAGATATCGCAAGAACGAGGTTTTTTTGCACATACATTGAGTCCTGTGACCTTGACCTTTAACCTCATGAACCCCAAAATCTAATCAGATCATTGCCACCCCAATATCTACACTAATACCAAGTTTGAATTTGATCTGTCAACCAGTTCTTGAGATATCACGAGAACGAGGCATTTTTGTATATATACTGAGTCCTGTGACCTTGACCTTTGACCTCATGACCCCTAAAATCTAATCAGATCATTGTCACCACGATATGTACACTCATACCAAGTTTGAAATTGATCCGTCACCTGGTTCTTGAGATATCGCGAGAACGAAAACGGGACGGACGGACGGACAATCCGAAAACATAATGCCTCCGGCCACTACGTTGGCGGAGGCATAAAAAAGTGAACTACCTTATGACATACATTGGTGACAAGGGGAGAGAAATTTACTTAACTTTCCAGTGGGCAACCGTTACACTCTCAGAGGCAGATGGCACAAGGGTACCAGAAAATGAGACACTAGCTGGAGTGTATAAGAAGTATGAGACCTATGTGCAGCCCAAAAAGAATGAGATCAGGGCAACCGTAACTTTTCACAGGCGTAGACAGGTTGAAGGGGAAAAGTTTGATAACTTTGCGACAGACTTGAAACTGCTGGTGAAAGATTGCCACTACCAGGAAGAGGAGAGAATGATACGTGATGCCAAAGTTCTTCGTTCCCTTCACCAAGCAGTGAGAGAGAAGTGTCTAGAGAAAGGTGATGACCTCACGCTGGATATGGCTATTGCTATTGGACAGAATCATGAGAGTGCACAAGATAGCATGAAGGCCATTAGCAACGAGGAGGACAAAGTCCACTCTCTCTACTCCAGAAGGCCCCCGCCCCCGCGTCAGAAAAACATAGTTACAAGAAAGGAAAAGGGATATGACAGAAACATGAACAAAAACAAACAAAAGAGAAAGGAAAGCAGATGTCAAAGATGTGGCTATGCAGATCATGAAGGTGGAAAGTGTCCAGCTAAAGGTCAGACCTGTGCATATTGCAAAAAACCAAACCACTTCGCTGCAGTTTGTCGGTTAAAGAATCAATCG
Source organism: Echinarachnius parma (assembly GCA_037951105.1). NCBI lineage: Eukaryota > Metazoa > Echinodermata > Echinoidea > Clypeasteroida > Echinarachniidae > Echinarachnius > Echinarachnius parma. Next base: position 22,437 of record JBAMJV010005756.1, read on the forward strand.
GCACACATGATTGATGACACTGACGATGACTATTCATCACAAGATGAAAGTTCACATGAACGCCCACACGAGAGGGATGATGACTTGGTGTATGCCCCCCTGTTTGCGGTAGATGAAGGCAGCAAACACACCACAGATGACTGGTTCGTGAACTTAGATATTGGGAAACAGGATACGAGAGCACAAATTGATACTGGTAGCTCTTACTCGATCATGCCCGCACACGTCTTCAAAAAGATGAAGCACAAACCAGATCTGCACAAGGCCAAGAGACGATTTGTGTCGTACTCAAATCATACCTTGGAGCTACATGGCTGTGCTACGATGAAAACCAAGTACAAACAGCACACAATAGATGTTGAGTACTATGTGGTCCAAGCTGACAACAAGCCAGTCCTGATGTCCGGTCGTGATAGTGAGCGCTTGAATCTAATCCAAAGGATCCACAGCATTGATGGTTATCCGGAACTGGTGCTGAACACGGGAACACTGCCAGGGACATACAGTCTGAAAGTAGATCCAACGCATCAGCCAGTGGTCCACCCGCCAAGGCGTCAGCCCCATGCATTGACCAAGAAAATTGCAGAGAAGCTGCAGGAAATGGAGGAAAATGGCCACATAAAGAAAGTGGAAGAACCAACCGACTGGGTGAACTCTATGGTGACCGTTGTCAAGGATGGAAAGGTCCGCATTTGTCTCGATCCGAAAGACCTTAACAAAGCCATAAGGAGAGAACATTACCCGATACCTACGGTTGAAGAAGTGGTAGCCTCCATGCCAGGTGCTAAGGTGTTTTCCGTCCTGGATGCAAAATCAGGCTTCTTACAAATCAAACTAGATTACGAGTCAAGCCTGATGACGACATTCAATACGCCCAAAGGACGTTACCGATGGCTCCGCCTACCCTTCGGGATAAAGAGTGCCCCTGAGATCTTTCAGAGGATCATGGATGGAATGCTGGCAGGCATCGATGGGGCTAGAGCAATCATGGATGATATTTTGATTGCAGGAAAGACCAGGGAGGAACATGATGCTGTCTTGGAGAAGGTGGTGCACAAGGCTAGAGAGTATAATCTCAAACTTAACATGCAAAAGTGTCATATCAGAAAGTCAGAAGTGCAGTATGTTGGACACATGGTCACGGCCAATGGACTCAAACCAGACCCAGCAAAACTAGAGGCTGTGAAGCGAATGGCAGCACCAACCAACAAGCGAGAAGTGCAGCAATTCCTGGGATTTGCGCAGTACCTCTCCAAGTTCATCCCTGGGCTCAGCAGGATCGACAAACCACTGAGAGATCTGACCTTGAATGATGCAATCTTCCAGTGGGATGCTCCGCAAGAAAAGGCATTTGAGGACCTCAAGCAGTTATGCACAGAAGCCCCTGTGCTCGCCTTCTACGATGTGAAGAAAGACGTCCTGATCCAGTGTGATGCAAGCAGTTATGCACTGGGTGGTGCATTGATGCAGGAGGGTCATCCAGTGGCGTACACATCAAGGGCAATGACAGAAACAGAAACACGGTATGCCCAGATCGAGAAGGAAATGCTCGCCATTGTACACTGCTGTCGGAAGTTCCACCACTACATTTTTGGCAAGCCAGTCAAGGTGGAGTCTGATCACAAGCCCCTCCAGTCAATCTTCAAGAAACCTTTGCTCTCAGCTCCCATGAGACTGCAAAGTATGTTACTGAGACTGCAACCGTATGATCTAGACGTAACATACAAACCAGGAAAGGAAGTTCCACTGGCAGATGCTCTAAGCAGGTCTAACCTTCCAGAAAGTGAGCCAGATATGGAGCCACTAATGATCAACATGATGGAGCATATCCCGGTGACTGCAGAAAGGTATGCTCAGTTCCAGACCTGCACAGCAATGGAAATGAATGAACTGCATGCCATGATCATGAAAGGCTGGCCAGACACAAAGCACGAAGTTCCGCACTCCATCAGAGACTATTGGAACGTGAGAGATGAGCTTTCGGTGCTAGATGGAATCGTCTACAAAGGAATGCGCATTGTTGTTCCACCGACAATGAGGGAGGAACTGTTGGCTAAGGTTCATGAATCACACCTGGGCACAGTCAAATGCAAGCAGAGGGCCAAAGAAGCGCTGTATTGGCCATTGATCAATCACCAAATCGAACAACTGGTCGAAAAATGCCAAGAATGCAATGCATACCAGAATGCCCAACACGCTGAAGAGATGAACCCAACAAATCACCCAGATCTACCATGGGTAGAAGTTGCATCAGATCTGTTCGAGTACGGAGGATCAAGGTTCCTACTAACCGTTGACTACCATTCCAAGTTCATAGAGGTAGATGAGTTACCATCCATCACAAGTCAAACTGTAGTCAATGCCCTGAAAGCACAGTTTTGTCGACATGGTATTCCAGAGAAGTTACGCACAGACAATGGTACACAGTATACATCGGCAGAGTTTGCTACATTCTGTGCTGACTACCAGATTGAACACGTGACTTCTTCTCCACGCAATCCACAGTCGAACGGAGAAGCGGAAAGGGCGGTCCAGACTGTGAAAAGGCTGTGGAAAAAGTGCACAGATCGCCAGCTCGCTCTACTAGACTACAGAACGACCCCACTAGCCAGTTGCAATTTGTCACCGGCTCAGCTGTTGATGGGGCGTAGACCGAGAAACAAGCTACCAACATCCAGAAAATTGTTGGAACCAAAACCATACAATCGGGCTGATGTGAAGCAGAGATTTGACAATGAGAAGGCCCGTCAAACCTTCTACTACAACAAGAAGGCAGGACAGAATCTGCCCATGCTGAAGCCAGGTGATCCAGTAAGGATGTCGCCATTACCTGGGTCGAAGCAGTGGCTACCTGTGACGGTGCTGGAACATCATCGCACACCACGGTCCTACGTTGTCGACCACAATGGAAGGAAGTACAGACGGAATCGCAGACACCTGCGGCTTTCCACTCACCAAGCGAACCGCAGGCCAAATGCTGAAGCAGCAGACCGGGGAACCGTACGTCCTTGGTCCACAGCACCAGAGGCAGTAAGCAGACCACCACAGAGCCCGAGACCAGCTCACCAGACACTGAGGTCTCCATCAGGAAGGCCACCATCAACCCCAAGCAGACCCCAATCGCAGTCCCAGCCAGAAGGACGACCACCGCAACCTGTGCAACAACAGTCAACACCACAAAGTCCGCGACCACCAGAATACGTTACTAGGAGCGGTCGTGTCAGCAAGAAACCAGCGCGTATGGATTTGTAAAGGGGATTAGAGCTTGCAGGTTGCTTTAGTTTACTTTGAAATGAACTCTAAAAGTAGAGCAGGAGAAATGATCCTTTATATAAAAGAAAAAGAAAAAGAATTTTAGAAGAAAAAAAAAAAAAAAAAAAACTAGATGGATCTTCGATTGCGCGCAATCGAAAATTATGCCTCCGCTATCACGCGATTTTAATATGCCCAAATTAACATGCACTGATTTAATTTTTCTTATATTTTGAGTCCTGTGACCTTGACCATATGATCCCAATCTTTGATGGCTCCCTAAAAAACAGTCAGGTACCAAGTTTGATTGAAATCTGACATTTAGTTCTTGAGATTTTGGTATTACAAGCTTTTTTGCATGTATAATGAGTCCCGTGACCTTGACCTCAACCTCATGACCCCAACATTTTATGGCTACGTTGACTCTTTATGACACAGGTACCGAGTTTGATTGAAATCTGACATTCAGTTATTGAAATTTTGCAATTACAAGCCATTTTCGCATACATATTGAGTCATGTGACCTTGACCTTTGACCTCATGACCCCCCAAATCTAATCAGATCAGTGGCACCCCGATATGTACACTCATACCTAGTATGTAATTGATCCGTCAACCGGTTCTTGAGATATCGCAAGAACGAGGCATTTTTGCACATACATTGATTCCTGTGACCTTGACCTTTGTCCTCATGAACCCCAAAATCTAATCAGATCATTGCCACCCCAATATCTACACTAATACCAAGTTTGAATTTGATCCGTCAACCAGTTCTTGAGATATCGCGAGAACGAGGCATTTTTGCATATATATTGAGTCCTGTGACCTTGACCTTTAACCTCATGACCCCAAAATCTAATCAGATCATTGCCACCCTAATATCTACACTAATACCAAGTTTGAATTTGATCCGTCAACCAGTTCTTGAGATATCGCGAGAACGAGGCATTTTTGCATATATATCGAGTCCTGTGACCTTGACCTTTGACCTCATGACCCCTAAAATCTAATCAGATCATTGCCACCCCAATATCTACACTAATACCAAGTTTGAATTTGATCCGTCAACCAGTTCTTGAGATATCGCGAGAACGAGGCATTTTTGCATATAATATGAGTCCTGTGACCTTGACGTTTGACCTCATGACCCCTAAAATCTAATCAGATCATTGTCACCCCAATATGTACACTCATACCAAGTTTGAAATTGATCCGTCAACTGGTTCTTGAGATATCGCGAGAACGAAAACGGGACGTACGGACGGACGTACGGACGGACGTACGGACGGACGGACGGACGGACGGACGGACGGACGGACGGACAACCCGAAAACATAATGCCTCCGGCCACTTCGTTGGCGGAGGCATAAAAAAGAGAACCCAAATAGGTTCCATTTCGGTTATATGAAGTTGCCTTTTTTAAATTAGAGAAATGATAAAGAGGGAACTTGCTCAAAATTTTGAAGTTGAGTGTTATTTTAGTTTTGTTTTGTGAAGAAGCATACACAGTAAAGGATCATGGTTCCTCATTAAGAAGTTAGATTTTTGGTTTGACACAAAATTACCGCAAGCTCACGCGATAGGCGTTAGTTTTGATAGGTTTATGCACTGGATTTGCAAAATAGTTAATAATTTTGCTTGGGAGAATGGATGTATTTTAGAAGTTTTTTGGAAACACTTTGGAAACATAGCATTATTGGACATTACGCATTATTTGGAAACACTTTGGAAACATTATAGCATTATTGGACATTACGCATTATGTTGGAAAACGAATTTGGGACACATACAGTATTATGAAAAGAACTGACAATTTTAGTCAAGAAAAGGATTGGACATTTAAATTTATGTTCAGTTGAAGAAAAGAGATTTGTTCTTTTTATAGAAAGAGGGAGATGTGACATATCGCCCCTACTTGTTAGTGACGTCATGGACAATAAAGACATTGTTAACCATCACGACTAGTGTGAGGCATTCAGTATGTTACAGGTGGGGAATCATTATGCCCTCTCCCACCGCAAATCTTGGCCGTAGAAATTCCCAAATGCCGCAAAAATCTGCAAGAAGTTCAAGAAGCAGCAAGGTGACATCTTTATGAGCTGCCAAAGAATGTGTAAAATTAAAATAGAGGGGGCATTATTAGAGCCCCCGCACCCCCCCCCCCCCCCCCCCCCCCCCCCCGGGGACTTTTTTAATGGGTAACTTTGATAATTACAGTCTATCAAAAATCAGACAGCATGCAAACCTCACCTGCCATGAATGGAATTGTGATGAACAGGATCGTTACATCTTCCGCAAAGGACGCTGCCAGGGTACCTGACGCAGCTAGGATCCCTCCAAAGGCCATGACAGGACGAATCCCTAGGTGTCTAGTGAGAGCGCCAGCTAGAGGTGCTGAATAACATATGGAACATAAACAGGAATTATGAGGGCACTTTTTAAACATCTCAGGGGGTCCTGCATTAGTTTATGCCATTCCAAAATATGGCAGTGAAAAACCTAACCCTGACCCTAAAAATCTTGGCTATGGTTAGATTTTATGGCTAGTAGTCCTTTTTGCAGCCATATTTTGGAATGATTTTGATGTCAAAATATACAGAATGACCAAAAATTGTTTTAATAGTGTGCCACGTCTCTGTAATGTTTGGGGTTCATGGTATTAATCCATACTCTGGCATAATTTAGCCATATTATGATCTGCAAAGATCATGTGGGGCTTGTAAACATGTTACACTTCAGCTCTACCAACTGAGCTAGAAGCCCTTGTGCAGGTTGCTCATCTCTGAAACACTTCGAAATGGTTGACAGAATCATTCTTTGGCAAAATGACAAACCAATTTGTGGCATTCTTTTCCGAGATGTGCCATGGCATGAAAAAAAGAAAAAAAGAAAAAAAGATTCTCTATAGTCACAAATGCGCATACTGTGGGCGCATACTGCGCATACTGTGGGCACATTTAAAATTGTGTAAAACAATGTAGCTTCAAAGTTCAAACCATAAAGGTTAACGTACATGTTCCAAGCAGTACGGACAACATCGACGTCGCCAGCCAGCTGATGAGGGCAGCCTGCTCATTGAAGTCCTTCTACCACTCCCCGTAGAGGACACCCAGCGATGTCGACAATCCGTGCGTCAGGACTTGCGCGAAAAAGCTGGCGACGACGATCGTCGCAGCCCGTCCCCTGCTCTTCATTGCTAAAACTCCCTTGGCTTTCTTCCATTCACTTGAAAGTTGAAGACAGAACACTGGCTAGGCCACACCCACCCCTGCAAGTCAAGGGTTAATAATTGCTGGCACGCCGTGCTGTATGCGTGCTATTCTGCTGTGAATACTAACATGGTGAACTGAAATGAAAGGGAAATAAAGTTTTTTACAGAACATGTACAGACCAATCTCTTATGACACCTTCTCACAGCATGACGAAAAAGAAGAATGAATGCGTATTACAATTGGGCCATTCTTATTTACGTATGTGACCTAAAATATAAAAGATTTTATGTTACCTAAGTTCAGAGGTCAAATGGGAACAGTCACGTGTGCAATTTTGCACGGGAGCACTTAAACAAAATTCAACTCAATTTCATTAAATGTTTTTCATGCCATTTCAGGATGATTTAGAGCTCCTGATTCCATAGATTATGTTGTGATTTCATATTTAATCAAATGGCTGTTATTTTAGACACCTATATATCCATTCAGCAAAAAAATTAATATTTTTATTTCGGGGGTCTCCTTTTATCATCTCGGGCGCTACAAATTTCCGGGCTCTTTTTCGAATTTCAGGGGCTACTATTAAGCTCTAATGCTGTAAGTGATCATCTGATAAGCATTTGATCACGATTCAAACAGAAAATCAAAACGAAAATCCTCTGGGGCTACTTTTTTTTTCGGGGGCTCTTTTGGGCATTTCGGGGGCAAATTCACCCGCCACCCCCGTGTATTTTTTCCGCTGGTAGGCAATCTTGTTCATGATATGCCTCATGTCCATCGATCTGCACTAGCTGCTATTTTCAACCAGCACATGAAACTCCTTTTGCTCTTTGCTGTTTCCCCCTTTTTTACAAAGAATACATTCATATTTTCTCATATTTTACACCCATTTTTTAAAAATCAAGCATAAATAATTAAATCAACCTTTCCTACTGTATTCACAAACATGATTATCATTTTGTTGCATGATAGGGTATCTGTATTATTATATAATTTTGCGGTTGTTTAAAATACCGGTTTCATATTTGGAATTATTTTGCGGGAAAATATATGCCACCAGGTTAGAAACTGCAAGAGCGAGCTATGAAAAAGGAATCGAGACACTTGGATACACTAGTTAGGAACCCGTCCTAAATTGTACTATCGAGCGATGTTTGCAAAACCGGAACGATTCTTTTGTAAAATGTGTCGGGCATGCAAGCAAAAGTTTTAAGAAAAAGCAAAAGATTATGGATACAAATTGTCAAATTTAAGCAATTGCTTGAACTTTTGCTACAAGTGCTTGAAGCAATTGCTAATTATTTATAAGCAATTACTACTTGTGTATGCATACGGCCCATTGACTGATTGATTGATTAATTGATTGATTGATTGATTGATGGTTGATCGATTAATTAAAGGACCTAAAGAATACAACTAATGCTGTAACCGATCATCGGATCGGCATGCCGATCCCGATCCGATCATGGTTGATCGGATCATTTTTGCTGATTTCCGATCATGCAGAAAAAATCGGGAAAAAACTCGGATCGGAAAAAAAAATTTCTTTGAAAAATGATCCTCAAAAAACATATTTTGGGAATATAAATTAATACCAAAGCAACATATTATATCCATATGAATAAGCCCAAGGTAATCTTGTATGGTTATGCTTTCATTTAAAACTGATTACCTCTCCTTTCACAAAATTGCACAAAATTTCGCGCCGATTCTGAGCTTAGTCCCATGTGATTCTGAAAGGTTACGCCAAATTGATCACATGGGACTAAGCTCAGAATTGGCGTGATTAATTTTGTAAAGGAAGAGGTAATCAGTTTGAAATGAAAGCATACCCGTACAAGATTACCTTGGGCTTATTAATATTGATATATGTTGCTTTGGTATTAATTTATATTCCCAAAATATGTTTTTAGGGATCATTTTCCAAAGAAAAAAAAAACGATTTTTTTTTTTTTTTAATTTATTTATTTATTTATTTTTTATTTTTTTATTTTTTTAACCGATCCGATCCGATTGCTGCGATCCGATTTTAATCGATCAAATTTTGCCGATCCGATCATCAAGGTCAGTTACAGCACTAAATACAACATACTTTGGCACTTATTCCATAGTTGATGACTTGTAAAATAGGTCTGCCGAAAAAAATCCATGAAAATAAACACAGCTTAGTGATTTAAGACTAATTTTCTGATGCCAAATCTCATTTAGCAGCCAATTTACGCCCCACCCACATTTAGGGTCCAGAATCGGCAGCGTGATTGACACGTGATTGACAATTCATTGGCTTACGTCTAGATCGACAAATCTATCGCTTTCATGACCTTTTTGACATTATTATTGTTATTTTCACTGTCGGCATTCTAGCTAGAATGCCGACAGTGAAAATAACAATAATAATGTCAAAAAGGCCATGAAAGCGATAGATTTGTCGATCTAGCTTACGTCATGACGCGTCATCTACAGAATTTATTAATAGTCCGTTCTTTAGATGACGTCACATTTTTGCGATTTAAAAGGGGCGTTCCACATCTACAATGTATTGTAAATGGTCCTGATAGGACCATTTACTGCTCACAGTGGTACAAATCTACGGGACACAATTTGAACTACAAACAGAGAGAAAAGAACAGCATATCTAAAGTAAAAAATTGCATACCTAGATTGAAGCTGATTTTATGATTTATTGTACAAAATTTCATTTTCAAAATGATAAGTCATACTTACAAAAATCGTCATATAAGTTCCATTTCTTTCTCTTCCTGCTCGATGTCCCATCGTAAACAAAGAAAGCCCGCCCGCAACATGCGGAGGCCGCTTATTATTGTCCAAAACAAGCGAACTCGCGATCTGCAAGCATGCCCGCCGTATCCGATTTCGGATACGCCGTATCAGAATTCGGATACGCCGTGTCAGAATTCGGATACGGTAACACGTGTGGTGTGGGAAGCTTGCGGGAAATACATGACAGTCATCCAGATAGCAGCAACACTTTCGAGAGGGATCACGACTGGGATTCTCTCAGTTTTTTTATTTTCCAAAACTGCAGATTTTCCATTTTTTTCGACATTTGAAGAATAATTTGGACCATTTTGGTAAGTTCATATAATACTTGTATCATTTTTAGGGCCAGTCATGATTGATTTTGTTGAATTTAAGATAAGAATTTTGTGTGAAATTTTGACAAACTTTTTTTGTACTGTCCCACATTGTTCCCGTATAGCGCAGCATTACAATGTAGTGTTGTGTGATTCAAGTCAAAAATGCATTACTTCATTATTCATATCAACTCATTAAATTTATCTATTCATTCATTCTGAGATTAGGAGCCATCTACAAACTACATACGCACATTATTGTCCGAAATTGTCCCCCCATCCCCCCCTGAATGCACTTTTTATGCATGTGGTTGAATGTAGCGTACCCATTAGCGTGAACCCCCCTTCCCCCTCTTGTGCGTACATATACTGATATACTTTGTAGATGGCCCCTTAACTCAGTTATTAATTCACTGATCACTCACTGAAACATGCAGGCACATACGCCGTTAACGGCCATGCACAGACTAAGACTAGAGTAAGAACGCGGCAACTTCTGGCGTAATGCGGAGTACATGGTCCGCTGCGCATAGCAGCGTTCAGCTGCAAATCAACATTTGCCAAAATTTGCACACAGCACTCGTGACAATCTGACATGTCTTTAGAATTATTCTAATGAAATGACAAATAATGTAAATATGGTATGATTTTACATTTACTAAATTACAGAATTAGATATTATCGTCTCAGATTACACTAAATTTGTGCATACAAATTGAAAACATAAAAAATGATTGAAATGAAAATGATTTCGGCATTTTCGTCGACAATTTTGACCTGCCAATGCATGCCCATCTAAATTCAAATAGAATAAGTCACCGCAGTGACCCTAGATCGACAAATCTATCGCTTTCATGGCCTTTTTGACATTATTATTGTTATTTTCACTGTCGGCTAGAAAGTAGAAAGAATGCCGACAGTGAAAATAACAATAATAATGTCAAAAAGGCCATGAAAGCGATAGATTTGTCGATCTACAGTGACCCTAGCTAGCGATTCCTGGATATTTCATAAAGAGTTTCAAAAGAAAAATATCGACTCACTAAATGTATATCAATGCTCTTTTCAGCTCTTTCAGCAGATGCATCCATCTTGCCTCTTGTCAGTCGAGTCGAAGCTTGGTCGTTGCTGCATGCATGCAATTGCGCAATTGCATTATCGATGGTACATTACGTCATCGGTGAAATTGTTTTGAGATAACACTGGACATTGGCACTTTTATCTCGAATTTTTGTATTGATCCCGACATTTCAACTTTAATTAAAAACTCAGATCACCAGTTTGAAGTTGTAGAATTCGATAGGATGGCCGAAGAACCGTGAGTAAAGTTATCCGACGCATTTATTCCGCATTATGAAGCTACCATTTAATTATTATTAGTATTTAGGTCCCACATGTTGACATTTGTGTGAGTATCCGATTTCGTCCGTGTCCGATTTCGTCCATATCCGATTTCGTTGATTGAGTGACCCCCGCATCACGTCTGCGTTACGATGTACACTAGCAAATGGGAAACTGTATGGGCAAGTATGCCCAAAAGTCACACTGCTGTATAGCAGTAGTGACTTCACTAACCCCCCTTTTTGGGGTTAGTTGTAAAGACTATTGTTCATGAATGATTTTTTATTTTGTATTTTCTCACCTAACTTTGTACTTGTAGATCTTGCTAGATGGCCGATGAAAAATTCTCCATTTGATGGCGTCACGTTGCCCCTAGCTAGGCATCACCAAATGAAAATGAAAATTGCGCGAAATTAATGCAAATTATATTCTATGAGTCGGGACTGACCTGATGTAGATCATTATGCCCTTTAAAATCCAAACAAATACTGATATTTTGCCAAAATATGGTATTTTACCCATTTGTTGTGTCACAATTTTCGCCATTCACTTAATGGCGCGCTGCGAGCTTACCTTTCGTGTGCCCGACCGATGTCGCTCGCTTGGTCTCTGGCTCGCACGCGGCGTGCGCTCCCACTATCTCTGCACGCAATTTGAATACCCGCTCGCGCGACAGCACACGCGGCGGGCGCGGCGCGCCGGCGACGACGGCTAAAATCACCGAATCGAAGCCCCAAAAGCCCCTGTTCGAGCATCAAAATGATTATGTGAGACTGCTTGAGGCGGACAAATCTTCCGAGAATATATCGTAAAAACACCTGAATCATCCAAAAATGTAAGTTTCCAAAGTGCACCCTACTTCCGATTGCTCGAAAATTTGAGATTTCAACAAAGTTCACTGCGAAAATGCGGCAAAAAATGACTTACGGAGGTTGAAATTGGTCGAGTTTCTCGATTCAAAACACGAACCGGATCTATAATCATCGCAAGCATCTCTTGTGTATACTTCACATGCATATTACGTGTTTCAATCAGCTGTTTGACCGCATTACATTTGGAAAAATAGTATATCCCTCCACCCTTGCAATAGCAAAGTTGCATTGCCCACAGCCAAACATCGCGCAAACTACGTGTACAAAAATATGGCCCATGCGCGCACGCCATGTAACGCCGAATGACGATGCCTACCCTAGCTAAATTGAAATGGGCTTCAATAATATTCGTTGGTCCTGAACTGCGGCCGTCAATCCAGCATCAAAGCACACGTGAAAATGTCGTTCACTGTGTAGCTAGCGCATATTGTACATACGTCATCAATTATGCGAACTGGTTTTGGTCGGAAGCAAGGCTCATCATCGACTGTTAAAACTGCAAAGTAAAAATGTATAATTTAATTTAATGTGTGTACGTTTTTTCATAAAAAAATATATTTCATCGTATTTTATTTAATTCTATTCAAAAATCAGTCGTTACAATTTTTAAATCCATATTCTTTAAAAGTTTGAAAAACAACAATTCGCAAGCAAAATACGGTAGTTTCATCTCAAGCGCACTCAGTGGCACACACTTTATTTCCGATTTGACAGGCATACAATAATGTGCGTAAGTAACTTACAACGTATCAATTCCTGGCTGGACGAAGACTACCTAACGAAAGGTCATTTCAGCAACACACATTTCACGGTACTTCCGTCGCAAGCGTGTGCGATGATCAGCGCTCGACGCGACTGCATGGCAAATGAACGTGAAATATTGGCTGATTCATAGCAAGAAAAGTGGGTAAGTATCAAAAACACATCTTTCAATGATTTAATTTCACCTTATAGATTACAAATGTCATGTCATAAGTGGAATGAATAAACGGGGAGAAACCCTACCTTACGTTTTGATGTAGGTGTGGATGTGGGTACCTGTATAGGTACCCACATGTAATGGGGATGTGCCGATGTGGGGGTCTCTCAATCATATAAAGGAATAGTACCACGTACGATGTCATGTGTAACATACAACCCCCCACGTAGAACTATTGCTCCCATTCGCGCATGCGCGTTACGTTCAAACCGGCTCGTGATCCGATCGGCCTCATTTGCATAAGCCAACTCACGCTGCAGCTAGAAGGCGCCTTCTGATTGGCTTTCGCATGCTGCCATAGACTCAACGTTATACCATTTGTATGCGAGGAGAAAGCTGTCGATGGCCCCTACATTCTGATACCAAACTCGTGATATTCCAGTCAAATCTCGATTTTTAACGATTTTTTTTGCACCATTCGAAAGCTGAGATATTCTTCTACTAATCGGCTTCTCAGCAGTTTGGTAAGTTCTCATTTTCGTAATATTTAACTTATAAATTCGCGAGTTGTTTTGAATGATTCTTTGATTTTTCTATTGTGTATGTGTACCGATGATTAGTGTGCGACACCTATGGGTGAGATTCGACACGTGTATAATGTATGGCATGTCAGTGAGTTTTGGTCACCGTTTTTGCTTGGCACGGATGAAGATTGACAGATGGGGCGTGGCTTCGCGCAAGAGCCGAAGCCAGGCGCATAGCGCTCTGCATGTATTAGACCCGAGCAGTAGAGCAAGGCTCCGCCCACAAGGTGAAACATCACTGCGCTCTCTGCTTGACTGAGCCCAGTCAGGGAGAGAGCGCTCTGACGTTTGACCGGAGATCGGGCGATCAACCAATGGGAGCTCGCAAACTCACTGTACATGGCTAAGTGCGATAAGTTCTACGTGCCCCCTCGACTCTCATTGACAACGCATGCAACTCAAAATTTGTTGTGCAATGTTGGCATTATTTCACAAAAATATTCGTAGCGGACGATAAACGCATTATTTCTCCTCGAAATTTCGACCAGGGCAGTTTCTAAGGGTAGCGCGCATCATCACATGCGCGATTTTTCACAACACGCGCAAAAACAAATATTATGCGGGGTGCAGATAATAAAAACAGTGCCGATGTGTAGTACACAGTCTACCATACCGTTAGCTTCGGGTCGTAGCCAATAACGACTGGGTCAAAGAGAATTTGCCAACACCCTCGCGCAATCAATGCACACTGCACGCGTGCCGTGCGAAAAAAATACACACCGTCGTAATGCAATTCTGTATGTAGATATAATATAAACGCACAGTATTGGCGAGGACAGCCGGTGGCTGTCACTGGTGCGCAGCAAAATTAACGCCACAAAAAACTCATCAGGACCCTTGTTTTCTTTGGGGAATGATGTGAAAATTTTGCTCAAAGTCAAGGCAAAGTCCATTTGTTCTCCTATCTCTGTAAATGCCGACAGTCAAATCCAAATTACCATTTTAAAACATTATTTCCGATGTAGATTTTCATGTTCAGTAATGTGAGCCGTTCGGTAATTCTGCTATACTTGATATTCGCAATTCAAATTACTTATTCAACAACCCCAAAATTAGCGGAATAAAAAGTAATCTTCCCTGAGAAATTCTCACTTTTTGTGAAATTGAGGTCTCTTTTGTAAATCGCAGCTTTGGTGTCTAAACAAATGGTTGTGGAGCAGCAGTAAACAATTCACCAATGAGCACATGGTTTTTTCTTTTAATACAGAAGGAAAGTTGATAAAGCTGAAAGCTCCTTTGTCACTGTGTGCAGACGGTTGCTGGTCCCACATCAGGATGTAATACGTAATAATATGTTTATTTATTCCCTTTGTCTTTCCAGAATGAATGTTGATGAAGCTGAAAGTTCCTCTGCCACAGAGTGGCCAGGGTGCTGGACCTACATCAGGATATATTATACGTAATATGTATTACTCTGTTTATTTATTCCCTTTGTCCTTCCAGAATGAATGTTGATGGAGCTGAAAGTTCCTCTGCCACTGAGTGGCCAGGGCGCTGGACCCACATCAGGAAGCTCCTGGAGCGGTCAGGTCCAATGGCCACTCCTGAATTTGAACCAAGTACAGAAGTGAGTTGTTAATATTTGTTGCCATATTCGCTAAAAATGCATGGCTAAAACCAGCCCAGCCCACTCAATGGGGTATTTAGAATCCGAATTACTCCTAGAGCAGTCATGTCCGATGGCCACACCAGAATTTGAGCCAAGTCCAGAAGTGAGTCTCCATATTTTTTGCCATATCAAAGTGCAGGGCTGATTGGCTCAAAACTTGCCCATCTCAATCACAAAAGTATTTAGAATCTTAATTGGCTCCTAGAGCAGTCAGGTCCAATGGTCACTCCTGAATTTGAAGCAAATTCAAAAGTAAATTGCTCGTTTTTCCCACAAATTTCTGGACATTGCTGGATTCCATTTAAGTTGTAATACTCGTGTTATATTTCTGGGCTTTTTCATATCACTTTTATCCTTATATTTCTTTCTTACCTTTTGATACTGTCTAACTAGCTTCTAGGTATCATGCTCGAACATTTGCGAGTTCTGGTCGTTGGAGCTGGAGGTTTGGGATGCGAGATTTTGAAAGATTTGGTGAGTTTTAATCGTAAATTGCAAACTTATGTCGACAAACTAAACAAAACTAACATTATTATTATAACTAACATTATTTCTATGTATGTAAATAAAATGAGCTTTTTACTACCTCTCTAATTCACACACAGATTTTACCTCTCATTTTTCCTATAGTGCAGATTTTGCCTCTTGACACTGGTCAGCAGTTGTCCTATCACCCCATGGCCCAAGCCAGGGAAAAAATGTATATTTATTTTTCGGGATCTACTATTCAAGCTTTCCTGCATGAAAATAACACTCTAAAATTTGTTTTGCATAGAACTATACAGGGTGTCTCAGAATGAATGCAACACCTAGGATCCTTCATTTCATCAACATCATCGACCAAATGTCATTGTTTTTTTTTTGATTGGGTAGAACATTCTTTTTCCAACAAAATGATACCATAAGCATTGATTTTGGGTAAGGCGTTTGGATCCTAGGGCCATTTTTCTGAGGCAATGTCGTTTCCTAAATTTGCTACTTTTTCGTCTCCAGCGATCCTCTGAACACTGGGACATTCTCGCCCCAAGGCCTCCCATAGAAAAGAAACGCATGACTGCTCTCCCTTTGATAAAGAAGACAATGTTGCATAATCAAGTACCCCATACGGTATGGCTCACATTGTCTTCCTTATCAAAGGGAGAGCAGTCATGCGGGTCTTCTGTCTATGGGAGGCCGTGGGGCGAGAATGTCTCAGTGTTCTTTCTGAGACACCCTGTATATATGCAGATTTATGGGGGCTCTTGTATGATTTTCAGGATTTTTTTTGTTGGCATTTTGTGGGCGAATTCGCCCTGAGCACCGGTGTATTTCATACAAGACAGTGCTAGTGGCCGGATCAGGCAACAGGATTTTCAAACTGACAATGCCAGAATGAGAAATATGTTATGTTATTCTTCCATGTCAAGCTCATCCATAATTGTAGTTCTGATCAATAAAGTGAATGAGATTTTGAAATGTAGACAGTTGACAAGATTTGTTTTGGCCAGTAGATGTTAGTTATTAAAGGGCCATCAGCATTTAGAGAAAATCATGTTACATTCCCGACTGGTCCACAAGCAAATAGAAAGTAAGCGTGGGGCCCTGATACACTTATTTTCTACTTGTCATTAGAGCAGAAATGCCTTTAGAAGGTATTGTTTGGATTTGAAGAGGAATCTTTGCCATAACATTTCCACCATTAAATCACCAAAATAATGTTTCTTAAGGCAATGAAAATATAACAAACATTTTGATTGTGTCATGTACTGATGATGTGTCTGCCTGCTGTTTAAAATGAAATAGTTAACTAAATAACTAAACCAACTAAATCACTATGAAAAGGATAAGTAGAAGTTATTGACTAAATAACTATTGTATGTTCTTATAATTGTCAGGTTTTGCTATAGTAATTTGCAGGAGATATATAAGGAGAGAAACAAACAATGGGATAGATCGGTAATTATGATACCGATTGTTTGGGGGGGTGGGGGTGATCTTTTCATTGATATTCCCTGAGCATTAGGTATTATGTAAAGGTCAATGCCAGAGGAAACAAATCACCATCTCCTCGAATCGTATTAATTAGTTATTGATCTAAATATTGACAATTAACAACTCAAATATCAAAATATATATTTTCTCACCATACAGGCACTGAGTGGTTTTCGGCAGATAGATGTGATTGACATGGACACGATCGATCTCTCAAACCTCAACAGGCAGTTTCTATTTCGGTAATTATGCATTGCTGTCCAATATTCATTCAATATATTTAAAGGGATCTAGTAACTTTGTTGAGATGTGCAAAAAGTGATGAATGGTTGATGCAATGTATATTGTTGTTATCTCATATGTCCACAGGGTATTGTGTGAAAATTTCAAGTCAAATGGACATTGCATGGCCAAGTAATGAGCGAAAATGCAAAGTGATAGTCACTAACTCACTGCACTCACAGCACTCACTTTGTACACAGTAAGAAAAACTCCACTAGAGTTTTTCTTATCTGAATACTTCGATCGTACATATCTCTGTAACGAAAGGGAAATTTGAAAAACCGAAACCTGTCCCATGATTTTATTGGTAATACGAATACAACAAGGTATGAGGGAACCGCTAGAATTTTATTTTGAGGATTTGGACAATGTTACTAAGTCCCTTTAATATGAATGACAAAGAGCAAAGAAAATGTGATTCTTTGCTCTTTTTCATTCATATTATAAATATATTTCTGGTCAGTTTCTCTATATGTTTGATACAATATATTTAAATGAAAATGAGCAAAGAAAACGAGGCTTCCTTGGGATTTGAACCCGATACCTTGGGGTTGATACTGGTGCTCTACTCTACCTACTGAGCTAGAAAGCTCTTGTGATGGATGTTTGTCCCTGAAACCTTTTTTCAATGCTTGTGATGATCCTGGAGCTATTGTAAACCTGACACAAACTGGAAGGAACCATGTTATATTATATATAACAGCACAATATAATTCAAATGCAGGACTCAACAAAATTTTATTTTCATCATTTAACCTGTTCCCTTCAAGATTCTGAAATTCCCATAGACTTTGTACACAACCCACCCGGTTCCCGTAGTCAAGGGGTTAAGTACAACATAGGTTTAAAAAAAGGTTTAGTTATATAACAGTACTAGTTATTCATGGGTTCAATAGTTTATTCATAATCATATTAAAATGTTAGAAATTAGAATGTTAAATATATTTGTATATTTGTATGTTTTTTTGTTTGTTTTTAAAAACAGAACAAAGGATGTCGGCAAACCAAAAGCAACAGTAGCGGCCGACTTCATCAACAACAGGGTACTACTAGTTATTCCTGGGTTCAATAGTTTATTCATAATCATAATGTTATTAATTAGAATGTTATATATTTGTATGTTTGTTTGTTTGTTTTTGACACAGAACAAAGGATGTCGGCAAACCAAAAGCAACAGTAGCGGCCGACTTCATCAACAACAGGGTGGCAGGATGCAAAGTGACTCCGTATCCTTTTAAAAAATGTTTATATAAATTGTCATAATTGTTATAAAAGATGTACATAATTGTTATTCTCTTGCCATTTACCAATGGATGACACATTTCTTTACAACATTTGTATGTTTGAAGACCAAATAAATATCTATCTATCTATATCTATCTATCTATCTATCTATCTATCTATCTTTTAATTATCAATGCTCGCCCAACAGTTTCAGCTGTATCTGCATGTTGTGGATAATAAATACAACTTTTACAATATAATTCAATTCAATTCAATTCAAAATTATTGTTGTTTGGAAATAAAAAAACGAATATAGCTGATCTATCATATGTGTTTAGAATAGATACATCTGTATCAATATTATAATTAAATTAAATTCAAAATTATTTTGTTTGGAAAAAAAACCGGATATAGCTGATCTATCATATGATGACACACGCGGTACCCCGGGGTACCGCGTTGTGTAGCGCCATCTTGTGTCCACTCGAAGCACAACCGTATTGCGTTGTGTATGCAGTGCAGCGCGCGCTTGTATGCCCGCTATACCCCGGTACAGCCCTAAAAAAAATAAATAATAATTAAACAAAATGGCGGATATTCGTTTGGTACCCCAGGGTACCATTTATGTCATCATATATGTGTTTAGAAAAGATTCATCCTTATTGCTATTATAATTCAATTCAATTCAAAATTATTTTGTTTGGAAATATAAATGAATATAGATGATCTATCATATATGTGTTTAGAATAGATACATCCTTATCGATATTAAATTCATTTCCAAATTATGTTGTTTAGAAATATAAAACTAATACAGCTGATCTAATGTGTTTAGAATAGATACATCCATATCGATATTATAATTCAATTCAATTCAAAATTATTTTGTTGGAAATAAAAACAAATCTAGCTGATCTATCATATATGTGTTTAGAATAGATACATCTTCATCAATATTATAATTCAATTCAATTCCAAATTATGTTGTTTGGAAATTTAAAAAAATGAATCTAGCTGATCTATCATATGTGTTTAGAATAGATACATCCTTATCGATATTAAATTCAATTCCAAATTATGTTGTTTGGAAATTAAAAACTAATCTATCTAGCTGATCTATCATATGTGTTTAGAATAGATACATCCTTATCGATAATATAAATCAAATCAATTCAAAATTATTTTGTTTGGAAATAAAAAACGAATATAGCTGATCTATCATATGTGTTTAGAAGAGATTCATCCTTATCGATATTATAATTCAAATCAATTCAAAATTATTTTGTTTGGAAATAAAACGAATATAGATGATCTATCATGTGTAATTAGAATATATATTTTGTATGAATTTGAAGGCAGAAATTGCTTTCCTTGACCAGAAAACGTTCAGATATTTTGACAGGATTGAGAGTTATGATGAGTCTTTCTATAGCCGTAAGTGGATGCCAATGAAGTGGACACGTCTCATGTTCCCATTTAAGATTAATTCAGCCTCTTTCTCTTACATTGACTTGAAAGAAAATCTCTTTAAATTACTAGTGAATGAAAAAATAAAGTATGATTTATAGGAAAGGTCATCCTGATGGCATGTAGCTATTCATTGCCTGAATTATTCTTGAATCATCTATATGAAACATTTTCACATGTCTGATGTTTCCATTTAAGAGTAATTCACACTCTTTTCCCCTCAATGTTTTACAATCAATCTGGAGGGCTTTCCCTTAAAATCTTACCTCATGAACTTAATTTTATTAAAGTATATTCAGATTTGTTGTGCAAGTCAACATAAATAAATTGTTTGGTTCAGATTTCACAAATGTTATCTTTCTTTGATTTTTGTTTGTACGTCAACCGATATCTATACTGATTTAAATTTCTTGAGGTTCATTTTAAGTTGTAATTTTGTATGTACTAATTCCTTAGATGCTGTTTCAACTCAAGTCATAATGCACACATAATCAGGTTTATTGTATTGTTCCTAAATTTAAGAGATATACATTTTTCTTAAAAACTGGGTCAACTGGATAATAATAATAATATATAGCATTTATAGAGCGCCATGTATCTAGGTGCCCTATTCAGAGGCGCATTATAGAGTACAGAAGCCATGACGTCATAAAAACACTTTTTTAGAATTTTCTAATTTAAACTTCATTTTCAGAAAGAGCATAACAAATAATGTCCAAATACCGAAAATCAAAGGAATAGGTTACGTATTGGCCGAGATATGCCCATCCAAATGAATTTTACTTCAATGGGCAATCAGTGTTATAATGCACTGGTTCCTAAATTTAGGAACCAGTGCACTATAACACTGATTGCCCATTGACCAAACAAATCATTCGGATGGGCATATCTCGGCCAATACGTAACCTATTCCTTTGATTTTCGGTTTTTGGACATTATTTGTTATGCTCTTTCTGAAAATGAAGTCCAAATTTGAAAATTCTAAAAAAAAATGTTTATGACATAATTTATGACATCACACTTCACCACTCTATTACCCTTGGTCATGCGCACCATCTTGCGCACCATCTCAACTCCCAGGGGAGCATACTAGCCCAAGCTGCCCTACTATATAGGGCGCTACAGGCTAATTTAACACCCAACCAAATTAATTAATTTGGCATTCAAAGTGGTCAACTAACTTTATAATCTTATATATCTCCCATTACTTGCAGAGTATCACCTCATTATATGTGGCCTTGATTCCATTGTAGCTAGGCGGTGGATGAATGGAATGCTGGTAAGTTGTGTACTTGTTCTCTTCATGAATGAATATTTGATAGTTAAAGTATTAAAGTAGTCAAGAATGCACTTCAAGAAAAAAGAAACATTTGTGTTAGTTAGTACAACAAAAAATAGGGGTAGATTTTTTTTTTTTTTTTTTTTTTTTACTATACCTCACAAAAAAAATAAAAAATAATAAATACAAATTAAAATCCATCCAGTAACAGAACTCTGTATTATATACCTGTAAAATCAAGTCATTTTCAGAAGAAATGTAGTGGTTTTTGAATTTTAGGGCCAAACATGTGCGAGTGCGCCAATGCTATCCACGCGTACGTTTGGAGACGATAGAATCCCAGACGATTTGTTCGCTCTGGACAAAGTAGTCTCGTACATGCAGACCCGGGAATGCGTGCTTTAGAATGATGCGTTTTCCAATTATATTTGTTTTCTTCCTGGAAACATATTTTTGTGAACTTGTTGATGGAATGGACTACTAAATATGTTACCTTTCATTTATAAGAATATTATTTTGGGGTGATGGACACTAATGAGGCCGGTAACGGAAGGACAGCAAAATGGACATGGATTTTCAAGTCCTTTAGTTATGATCCAATCTCTGTGAAGTTAATAGGACTATCATGTTATATTGGCTCATAGTCCATTCCCTAATGTTCTAAGAGTATTACAACACTTATTTGAAAAAAATATGTCTATTGGTATATTAATTACAAAAAGTTAATTGCTCCACTGTTCGGTAACGGAAGGACAGTAACGGAAGGACAGAGTTTTTGATTCATTAAAAATATACTTTAGGGAACTCAAAAGACTGAAATTTTCATCTGAACACATATTGTGATATTCAATCATCCAATTTGGTACCTTAAAACAGAAAAATACTAGAAAGGATTGCAAAAAATGAAGAAAATCTAGAAATAGGCACTGTGTAGTCCCATGTGTATAGTTTCATGTATGGTTTCTGTTTCTCCTATCAGACGCCCAATATTTTTAAAAATCATGTTAACTGAAAGATATGTGATCATGATTTATGAAAAAGTAATCCAGAAAAAAAAAACAAGATCAGAAATAATCCTCATTTGATGTTTCCACTTTATCTCCACTTTGGCGTGGGATTGCGCTTCTGCTTTACTGCTTAATTTCTGTGTTTTATAACCAAAGTATTTTTTTCTTTCTACTTTCGTATTTCTCCATTTGTATTCTTGCCAGTTAAATATGGTCAGCTATGATGATGACGGTAACATGGACTCAGACACGGTGAAGCCCATGATAGATGGGGGCACGGAGGGCTTCAAGGGTAACGCCCGGGTCATCATGCCAGGAATGACCCCCTGCATCGAGTGCACGCTGGACCTCTACCCCCCTCAAGTAAGTCGGACTTCATTGTCACTAGTTATTCAAATTTGATTGACTATTAAAGATGATCAAACTTTTGTGCCTTTAGTTAAATTCTCCCTATGTGTTGCAAAACCTAATGAAGCATACTTGGATCAAACTCATGATTAGAAGCACGAACACCATCATGCCAGGAATGACCCCTGCATAGAGTGCACACTGGACCTCTACCTCCCTCAAGTAAGTTGGAATTCATTGTCACTAGTTACTCAAATGTTATTGATAAAAGAAAATCAAACTTTCGTGCCTTTAGTTAGTTGTTCCCTATTTATCCCCCCCCCCCCCCCCCCCCACTCAAGTAAGGCAGTCTTTCCAGAGTTTGGGCCTTTACCTTATAAAGAACCTCCCTAGATGATTTTAGTTTCAGCCTTTGTAATGCAATGTAATAAGAAATGTTAATAAATATGTAGATATGCATCAGTTTCTACTTTTAGACAAATTCTTTACATGTGACAAATTTATCCCCAGGATAAATGTATGGCATACAAATCAATATGCCCTTTTTGTTCTAGTCATGTTTTTGTATTTGTCTTCAACTGATTTATAGTGGCAATATAATTGATGATATCTTTTCAACTTTAATACTAATGTTACTTATGAATTATAAGTTATTATGTGCTCTATACAAAAATCTATACATATATATATATGTGACCGGCTATAGCAAAACCCTGCACCTGTCGGTAATTCATGTTTTGAAGAAATTGGCATTTTTAGTTCACATAATGTGTGTTAAAAACTTATGATTGTAAAATTGAAACAATCATATCTTTGCCAATTATTGACCAATTTGTTCGAACAAAGCATCAAATGAAAGCTTGTGATGAGGTCCTTCTAATGGTATGACAATCTACATTTTGATTTTTACCGACAAGTGCAGGGTTATGCTATAGCCGGTCACATGTATACAAATAACAATTATCATTACATGAACATTGCAGGTGAACTTTCCAATGTGCACCATCGCCCACACCCCCCGCCTACCCGAACACTGTATCGAGTATGTCCGAGTTCTGCTATGGCCACAGGAAGAACCATTTGGAGGTGAGTAAAAAATAACAGACTTCCTTTCTTACCATGACGTAGAGCATCAAAAAGTTCTTTTATTCATGGGGGATGAATGAAAGCTCTTTCCAGAAACCCTTTTAAATGCTCTTGCTAGTCAGAAGCTGTATAAACATGAAGGATAAGAATACACTTTAGTAAGGTTTAAGTGCAAGGAATCAACTGAGTGATGCAGCTTTTATATACATGTACAGAATAAATACAAACCAAAGAAAACTGCCCAGAATACAATCATCGATTTTGTTAACCCGTTCCCTTCGAGATTATGAAATCCCCATAGACTTTGTACAAAGCCCACCTGGTTCCCGTCAGCAATGGGTTAAATTTGATTATCAATTGACTATTTTTTTTCTAGCTGAGGTTGCCATTGACGGTGACGACCCGTCCCACATCCAGTGGATATTTGAGAAGGCTCAGGACAGGGCTGACCAGTACAACATCACAGGGGTCAACTACAGACTCACTCAAGGTAAGATAAATCGTCAGGTGAGAGTGAGAAGTTGATTTTTCGATATGGTGCACCTTCGATATATGTGACCGGCTATAGCAAAACCCGGCACTTGTCGGTAAAAATCAAAATGTAGATTTTCATACCATTACAAAGGCCTCATCACAAGCTTTTATTTGATCCTTTGTTGTAACTAATTGGTCAATAATTGGCGAAGATATGATTGTTTCAATTTAACAATCATAAGTCTTTTACACACATTATGTGAACTGAAAGTGCCCATTTCTTCAAAACATGGATTACCGACAAGTGCAGGGTTTTGCTATAGCCGGTCACATACCGTAAAACTCCGTGTATAAGGCGCACCCGTGTATAAGGCGCACCCCCAACTTTCTAAAAAAAAAAAATTAAATAAAAAAAAAATATATATATATATATATTTTTTTTTTTTTTCAAAACTTCTGCTCATGAATATTCATGTTTTCATTAGATAGCAATGCTCATTAAATATGCAAAATGCTAAATTCAATAATAACTGTTTTTTAATGAGAAAAATGTATGACCGCTGGTTAGAAAATTGAATATTACCTGTGTATAAGGCGCACCCCCGACTTTGAAATTTTTTCCGACGGAAAAAAGTGCGCCTTATACACAGAGTTTTACGGTATATTCCCAACTCGGCATGTTGGACTCTTCTAGAGGTTGCCATCACATTTAATCCATATTTGCTGCATCTCAACCCATTTGTACGAATGGGTTCCAGGAAATATTTGAACTTTGTTCCTCAAGTAATGGGTGAATGGCAGGGGTACTCCCAAGTGGAGTGAAAAATGTGTAATTTGTTGGAAATAAAAAAATAAACTGCATTTGATTGAATTGAATAAGTAACCCATCTTAATATCATATCATTTGTTTGCTAGTTCATTACCCATATTAACACTTATCTCCATTACATTCTTTCTCCACTGTGTGTTTTTGTAGGTGTTGTGAAGAGAATTATACCAGCGGTGGCTTCCACCAATGCCGTGATTGCAGCTCAGTGTGTGACGGAGGCCTTCAAAATTGCAACAAGGTATAACTCTGTTATGTGAGCTTCGTGGTTTATTGGTTTGGGCCTCCATCTTCCATGCATAAGTCGCGGATTCAATGCCCTACCCGACATGTTTGTCCTTGTGTGTTTGTGCCAAATAATGTTCAAATTTTCTATTGATAGGCAAGACCAACCAACATTATACAGTTGTTAACTGGTGGTGGAGGGATCATCACGGAATGTTCCATCCGAGGGATTTTAAATGCTATTGAGGGAAGGGTAAATAAGTCCCGAGACGTAGTCGAGGGACTTATTTATGCCTCCGCAACGAAGTAGCCGGAGGCATTATGTTTTCGGGTTGTCCGTCCGTCCGTACGTACGTACGTACGTCCCGTTCTCGTGATCGCGTTATCTCAAGAACCGATTGACAGATTTTCACCAAACTTGGGTCATGTATGTATCTTGGGGGGACAATGATCTGATTAGATTTTGGGGTCATGAGGTCAAAGGTCAAAGGTCACAGAGCTCATTATATATGCAAAAATAGCTCGTGATCGCGTTATCTCAAGAACCGATTGACTGATTCTGACCAAACTTGGGTCATGTATGTATCTTGGGGGGCCAATGATCTGATTAGATTTTGGGGTCATGAGGTCAAAGGTCAAAGGTCACAGAGCTCATTATATATGCAAAAAAAGCTTGTGATCGCGTTATCTCAAGAAGGGATTGACAGATTCTGACCAAACTTGGTACATGTATGTATCTTAGGGGGCCGATGATCTGATTAGATTTTGGGGTCATGAGGTCAAAGGTCAAAGGTCACAGAGCTCATTATATATGCAAAAATAGCTCGTGATCGCGTTATCTCAAGAAGGGATTGACAGATTCTGACCAAACTTGGTACATGTATGTATCTTGGGGGGGGGGCCGATGATCTGATTAGATTTTGGGTCATGAGGTCAAAGGTCAAAGGTCACAGAGCTTATTATATATGCAAAAATAGCTTGTGATCGCGTTATCTCAAGAACGGATTGACTGATCCTGCCAAAACTTTGTACATGTATGTATCTTTGGGGGCCGATGATCTGATTAGATTTTGGGGTCATGAGGTCAAAGGTCAAAGGTCACAGAGCTCATTATATATGCAAAAATAGCTTGTGATCGCGTTATCTCAAGAACGGATTGACTGATTCTGACCAAACTTGGTACATGTATGTATCTTGGGGGGCCAATGATCTGATTAGATTTTGGGGTCATGAGGTCAAAGGTCACAGAGCTCATTATATATGCAAAAATAGCTCGTGATTGCGTTATCTCAAGAAGGGATTGACAGATTCTGACCAAACTTGGTACATGTATGTTCCTTGGAGAGCCAATGAACTGATTAGATTTTGGGGGTCATGAGGTCAAAGGTCACAGGACTCATTATATGTAAAAGTAGCTTGCGATTGAAATCTCAAGAACTGAATATCAGATTTCAATCCAACTTGATACCTGAATGTATAATAGGGAACAATTGTAGTCATTAGATTTTGGGGTCATGAGGGCAAAGGTCAAGGTCACTTATAGCTCATAATTGTGATACGTCAAGATCTAAAAGACAGAGTACCATCAAAATTGAGTTGACAGAATTAATTCTGTGTACATGTTGATTTGGGCTTGATATAAATAAATTGCGTAATGGCGGAGGCATCATTTTCGACTGCGCGCAGTCGAAGATCCATCTAGTTTTCTTCATGAAATAGCATTTAAAATCCTGAGGATTGGAACATTCCATGATTTTCCCGACAACAAAGTTAACAACTGTTATATCATCTGACTATGATCTGTGACTATCATCTAAAAAATCTGTTTCGTGGACGTTGGACTTTCATTCACACACACACACACATCACGCAATTCAACACAACACACCGTACATAGCCTATGCACAATTGATTTTCGTACGGAATTTGCCTCTCTCCGCACATAGATCTCAACACGTTCCGATCACTGCATTTCTATATCGGAAATATGTGTTGAATGTTTCCTTCGATTGTGTTAATCAGGTAATTATCTGATCAAATTGTACTGGAAATCGCTGATTTTCGTTTGATTTTGGTGCCTGCGAGGCTGCGAGAAGATCTGATTACCGTAAAACTCCGTGTATAAGGCGCACCCGTGTATAAGGCGCACCCCCAACTTTCTAAAAAAAAATTTTTTTTTTTTTTTTTTTTTTTTTTTTTTTTTTTTTTTTTTTTTTTTTTTTTTTTTTTTTTTTTACAAAACTTCTGCTCAATTTGTATGTAGGAAAAAGGTATATGTTGATAAATGTTCCCCTCACATCAAGCTCATGTCATGCCTTATAGACCAGTGTAATACACATTGAACATGACTACAGGGTGACCAAAAAAAAAAAAAAAAAAAAAAAAAAAAAAAAAAAAAAAAAAAAAAAAAAAAAAAAAAAAAAAAAAAAAAAAACGTAATTTTTTTTTTTTTTTTTTGCTGTACCTGTGTATAAGGCGCACCCCCGACTTTGAATTTTTTTCCGATGGAAAAAAGTGCGCCTTATACACGGAGTTTTACGGTATCATACGGTACGGTATATAGCGGTACGATACGGTACTGTGCTACGTATAGCCGTACCATACATTTGAATCGCGGGTGGGTGTCATAACTCTCTGGCCATGGTGTCAGAACGATTTGACACCCCAGTCATGTGACCGTGTTTAGCCAATCAACGACGCATATTTTACTAAGTCAGATGATATATGATAATTTCAAACAAAGACAATATAAAACATTTTGTTTGAGATAGCATTATCATCGGAACTGGTATGGAAATTTTGTTTTCATTCTTAAAATGGTCCCCATTATTTTTTTATAACCAAAGGAAACATATTTAGTGGCTCCAGGCCAGATTTTGTTGTTAAAAAAATGCTTCCTTTTACTAGCTCAGTACTACTCATTTCATTTGTTATTTCCTTCTTTCTGCAGTTGTTCCTTTCCATTGAAGAACTACATGGTGTTTAACGACACAGACGGCTTGTACACATACACATATGAGGCTGAAAGAAAGGTAAAATAACATGTTTGTCATCGCAAATCCTTTGCGGTGTTAGATTTAGAAGCAAACAATATTTTGTGTAGTTACCTTGTATTTATGTAACTGCATGGGTGTACAGGCACATTTTCGCTGGGGGGACCAAGTTCTTTTGCCTCAATACAATCCTTCCCGTTTTTGTTTTTCACCCGACAAGCAAGCCCTCGCCATTTAGCTGCCCCCCAAAAATTATACAATTTTGCCAAAATTTGTGGTGTTTTTTGCCTCCGAATATGGCCATTAACAAAATGGGGGGGGGGGGGGGGGGGGTCTGCAGCCCTCCTAGCCACCCACCCCCCCCCCCCCCCCCCAACCCCCACCTTGTATGTATATACTATATGTACAATTCTATGTATAATTACTTTATCATGTCAACAAGCAATGTCCATTTAATTAACTGGTATGTCATTGTTTCAGGGGTGTGAGACCTCCGATTTAAATCGGAATTCCGACTTTTTGCCTCAATCAGCAATCTTCATTTTCGGCTTTAAATTTTTTATTTTTTTTTTCTAATTTATTTATTTATTTATTTATTTATTTATTTATTTATTTATTTATTTTTTTTTTTTTTGTTTTTTCCGATTCGATTTCCAATCCGATTCCGATCCCATCATGAATCAAGAATTTGCCGATCTGATTTTTTGATCCGATCATCAAGGTCGGTTACAGCACTAAGCTAAGTCACCATCTGGATACCCTCTACCATGGAATGTATGGGCAATTGAATTTAAAGATTTGATTTCACAAAAACTTTTTCAGCTCTTCATAACTGAAAAGAACTTGGATTTCACTACAAATTGTGATAGTTGTCTGGTGTTATTTCGACCTGTCACTAGCAAATACCAGGTTCCAGGCAGCAGATTATATTGAAAAGCAAACTGGTTGTCCTAGATGTCAAGTTTCAAGGTATGAAACAATTCTGTAAAAAAAAAAATTAAAAATATCCAAAAACCAACCATTTTAAATTGAAAGAAATGGTTTCCAAAATAAGCCTAGATTGCACCAGAGAGCATCTAGAACCCCAGAGCTTCCAGGGCCCTAGGTGGGCCCTGAACCCCGGCCTAAGGGACTTCGCGCTCGTAGTGTGCGCTTTGCGCACACTTTTCATTTCAGATTTTTTTCAGATTTTTTTTCAATCTTGCTCTCACACCCCTGTTGTTTATGTTACATGTTGAAAAAAGCAATGAAAAATTAATCAATTCATATAAAATAAAATCTGTGTTGGAGTCTTTTGGGAATACATGCTGTGCTGAAATTGAAAAGTTTTTTAATGGGTTGTACTCTTTACTGGATATCCTCTATTTGTGTTTATATTAGGAGGACTGTCTAGCATGTAGCAGGAGTCCCCAGGTCCTAGAGCTGAAAGAGGATGCCACATTGCAATCACTGGTGGATCATCTAACGGAAAGCAGAACACTGTAAGTCTTAACCCACTGTCTCCTACTCAAGATTATCTCTCGGGCAGGCATAAACAATGGCTGACTTTATTTAACAAGAATCTTAAGAATTATATAGGATGGAAACCTGTTATGTCGAGTTTATGTTGGCATTGTGAACCCAAAATTGTGAGTCGGGAAATTTGAGAATCCTTCATTTAATAGAATTGAATTGAATGTGCCCCCTAATCATTTTAAAGGCAAATATGCGTGGGTTAAAATGGGTAGTCAGCAAAATCCAACTCGCACTCCGCCGTAATCTCCCGAGGGAAACTCACGATGTGTGTTGGATCGATCTAGAGCAGTGTTTCGGGCCTTCATAATTTGCATGCAGCAGTACAGTATACATTCACAGTACCGAGCGATACACTGTACGATACATGTAGTCGCTTGCACTCGCAGTGCAATGCTGAGCAAAGGGGGATTATGTCCCGTGCGTAAAAGTGCGCAATATGGATTCGCGCATCTGATATACCGGTCTGAATTGCCTTTAAGAAAAAAATACAAAACATTTGGGGAGCATTTTTTTTTTTTTAACAAAGAAATACACAGGGTGTGCACCCCAATCAGTCCGAACATGATATGCCACTGCTCTATTTGTTGTCTAAATGCAATTTGTGAGAACTAGTATTTTGTTCAGTGAATGCTCTGGAAAGCATTTTATTTCTCCTAATTAAGGAAAATGTTCTTACAACTAATTGTTAACACGTACAATTGTTTTATGTTTTTAAGTCTGATTGGCCACTCACAGCTCTTGATTGTTACATGTCTCCACCCCCATTCTTAGTTGTTTACATGTGCACTTATATGTGTGTATATATACATGTTTTTTGTATGTTTCATTATCACTTAGCCTCTGAAAAAGATTCTGCTAGGATCGAAAATTTACTCTCGTTTTTAAATTTTTTGTTTTTTTTTGTTTCCTTTCCAGACAAATGAAAGCACCCAGCATCACGACGACGATGAATGGGAAGAACAAGACCCTCTACATGCAAAGCGTTGAATCCATCCGCAAGAAAACCAAAGACAATCTACCAAAGACACTAACAGGTATTGAGGATAAGTCTTTCTCCTCCTTAGGAATGTTTTGTTAAAAGATAACTTTTGGTAGTTTAATTAAAGGGATCTAGTAACTTAGTTGACATGTGCAAAAAAAGTGATGAGTGGTTGATACTGTGTATATTGTTGTTATCTGATATGTCCACTGGGTGTTGTGTGAAAATTTCAAGTTAAATGGACGTTATATGGCCGAGTAATGAGCAAAAAAGGCAAAGTGATATTCACTAACTCATTGCATTCACTTTGTACACGGTTTTGACGGTCCAGTCGATAATTAAACATCTGAACACTTCAATGTTACTAAGTCCCTTTAAGTCTTTCTCCTCCTTATGAATGTTTTGTTAAAAGATTAATGAGACATTATCTTTCTGCCCCTAGTTTTATGTCAGCAAAAACAGTGCTGTATTTTTTAATCTGAAGAGAGTTGAATGCCGATCCTGATAGGGATTGTAAATTGCTGTTTTACTTGGATCTCCGATGCGCGTGAGACATGAGACAAAAATTATATATTGTTAATCTCTAAGCCCCTATCTCGCTAACGATACCGACAAGATTTGTTTTGCATTTCTTTCTTTGGTTAAAGAAATGTTATGAATTATGAATAGTAAACATTTTTTTATTAGGTATAATAACATTTGTATATATGTTTTCTAACTTCACAGAACTTGGGCTATCAAGCGGATACGAGTTAGCCGTTGCCGATGCAACTACACCGAATTCTCTACTATTCACGTTGAAACTGGTTTCTAAATGAGAATAGAATCTAGGTGAACTATTACTGTGTTTGTATAAATATGAAATACCGTATTTGTCGGTGTATTACCCGCTCCGATGTATTAACCGCACCCCCAACTTTGGCCATTTTTCCATGAAAAAAAAAAAAATTTGATAGTATAATTCTTGATTTTTAGTCTTTAGATGGTCAGCATTTTCTTAGGAAAGGTACCAAAAATAGCTTATCTATCAGAGAAGTTTTGCCTATGAATTTTGTTTTATTTACTGAAGCCTCCGAAGTAAATAAAGAAAATTATCAGGCCTTCTTCACAGCAGAAGAATCTATAACTTCTGTTGAATTTGCCACACCGATCACTACACATGGGACTACATAAAACGTTAGACAACAAAACAAAGATTTCACCAATAAAACAATCAGAACGGAGATTTAAAAAAAACTGTACCTTAATGTTCTTCTTTCTAGTTCAAATTATGTTGAATCTACTCTTGAAAACTGTTTCAGGGGATAAGAAATTACGATCGTTACTTGCGAGTGCATTGTACTGATATATACGATCACGATGTTGTCATGTCAGCTCACATGTTTTGAAGGGTGGATTATTATTCGAGTATTAGCACTCAATAGTTTAGCATAATTTTGATGACATATCGAGTGCTACAGTGTACAACGTACCAATTTCTTATTTAACATATGTGGAAATTGCACACGTGTGTGCATTCAGCGGCGTGGCCTTTCACCTGATCTGAACGAGGGCGCGCCTGTGCTACCCGCAGCGCTAGCATGCACACCGCCAGCGCGCACCGGCGCGGCCGGGGCGGCGGCTTGGGGTCGCGTCGGGAAAGAGAATTCCCGCCTGAGCTAGCTAGCTGCTCGGCCAGTCGCGCGGGTGCATGTTACTGTTAGGATTCGTACTAAGATCGTGAATCTTCCAAGCCGCTTTCGCAGCAACAACGAGCAATATTTAGGAAGAGGTAAAAGAGAAACAAAAGACACTGCATGACTTGTTTTGGGGGGAATATGCTTGTATTTTCCGTGCATCGTATGAGTATGAATGCCTTGCTGAGGTGGACTTTGGTCACTTGTGAATCTTATCTCCGTGTATTAACCGCATCGTAATTAAGGCCCGGCGCTGGCTAGGCAATTTGCGTGTACAATTTTCCTATCTCCGTGTATTGACCGCTCCCCCCATTTTGGAGCTTTTTTTTGGAGAAAAAAGGTGCGGTTAATACACCGACAAATACGGTAGACCCAGTTTTGTAATGCATTCAAATTCATGGACCTTTTCTTCCGGATAGCCCTAGTATACGGCCATTTATGCAACTACTAGTGAGAATTCTCGCTCTTATAGTCAAAGCAACTTGCAAAGACTTGCATGCTCAGTTGTTGCTAATGTCAGGGAAGTTGTAGTGGTCGCCAGTTAAAAGTGTTTTATATTTTCTGCATTTATGAATTTGACTGCAATACAGAAACTTCCATTTGATTAACACCTCAAAAAAAGATTACACATAGCTCTATATTTGATATATGCCATGGAGTTCTTTTAAATATTTCTGTTGTCATTGTTATTTGTGATGTGACATTACATTTGTAAAAAGTCAGGCACTAAAAAGACATAGTGCAATAAATGTACATGTACTTTAATGGTTGGGCAAGGCAACCGAGATGTTGTTTTAGTACAGAATGCTGAAGATTTCTTGGGTCAGTCACATGGAGAATGGTAAAGAACTAAGGAGAGCAGGAACCAAAATGAAACTAGCGACAAGAATACAAACAATATAAGTTCTTGGAACACGTCATAAGAAAGAAGGGATTAGTAGGGAGGGATTTGATTCAAAACATTAATATTTCTATCATCGAGGGGATTTCATGTTTTTGATGTAAAATTTATAAAAAGTCTAAAATACTTGCATTTTTGCTTTTGAATATATTTTATTCCAAGGCTACAAATGGCTTTCCATACTTTTTAAGTCCAACTTAGAGTTAAAGGGGTAGTTTAGTTTTGGTAGAGAGGGCGCTGCACATCGCAATTTTTTTGTGAGGTAATGAAAAACTGAGTGTCGAATTTGAGAGAACATGCAATTTTAATGGCAGAATAAACTTTATTTGGTCAAAATCGACCCAGAAACGGCTGAAATATCAATAAATATATCTGATCTTATAATTATTTGGGGCTCAAATAATTAGATGATTTTTTGAAAAAAATAAAAAAATGCTTGCACTTTTTCAAAATTTTTCAAAAGCGTTTTTTAAATGGTTGTTGATGATCTCGCTATTTAATCATTATATCAACAAAACATCACATGCATAATTTTGGTTGAAAATGGTTGAAATCAATGCCTTTTAAAAAAGCGCCCTCTTGTGTTTTAATGGCTCTTTTTGAATGATAACAGGCATTTTACTTGGTCGTTTGTAATTTTGTATACCTTTCGAGCATGGTAGAGTTATAACTATTAGTTTATAATGTTACTGTGCAGGTTTTGGCTACTAAAGTTCAGCCTTACCAAAACTAAACTACCCCTTTAAGTTTAACTTCGGATCTTTGTGAAGACCCCCAGGCATATCAGAGGAAGAAGTTTATACAAGTGCTAAAAATTGAGGGACAAGGTCACGATACCTGATTTGTGTCATAAAAGTCATAACAGTTTTAAGACTGGGCCTGAATTTCAAGGTGACCAGGGCCCGATTTGAGACTTTTGCCTAAAAACTGGCATGATTTCTGTTTGGAACTGGCCTTTATCGTCGTCAACTGAGACACACAGTCAGTTTCCGAACCTGGGGCAATTTGTGTGAAGAGCACCACTTGAGGCTGGAAGATTCTTCTGATATAAAACATTTCAACAAAGTGCCTTCATACTATCCTCAGAAATATCACGATACATGTCCAAAGCCCCGTAACCTAAAGATTTATGATTAACCATATATCTTATGATAGTAAATAAATCTTTGTTATTGGCCCTGGTTTAATGTTTTTAAAGGCATTTTGTTCTTAGTATCACTAGCAATGATTTTCAAGCTGTATGTTTTTAGATCAGCTTTTCCATTATGTTTTTAACATATCAAGTAAATTCCTATTGCAACAAGGCAAATCCATCGTGTCTTATACTCTAGTATATATGCATAATCCTCCTAGATGTTTGCGATGTGATCAATTTCCACGTCTTCAAAAGTTTGTTTATACTCAGATGTGAAATACAGCAAAGAAGCGATTATATGGGTATGTTTCCAGGAGATTTGTGGTGTTGAATATTACAAAGTTCATTTGTGCATAGTTTGTATTCTCATCATCACCAAATGGACTTATTTTCAAAGGAATATATATCCCTGGGATATAATACAATATTTGTTATTTACTATCTTAAGGGAAAAAGTGTTAGTTTTAACTTATTCATGTATTTGCCAATCATATTTTTGCCCGTTGTGACTACCCATAGACAATATTGTTACACATGGCTTCTGTTTGTGGATTTTGATTTTGAGTACTCTTTACTGGTTCATGCCAATAATCACCAAACCCTACAACTCACAGACAGTACTCCGAATCACATTAGGTGATTCTATCGTTAGTTTGATTTCCACCATCGTGGTAATCAACTCGGTCACATTCTTATCAGTTTCTGACAGTTTTATCAACTACTGTCAACAATTCCAGCTGTGTTAACTGCCCCCGAGGCCCAGTGCTATCACAGAGAGAGGGGCTAGGGATAAGAAAGTGTCAACAGTGATAAGAATCTACTCGATGCAGGCTTGAGACCTGAAATATCATACCGCTTGTCAGGCCCTGAGAAGCGGTTTTCTCTAAGTGATGGAATCACGTCATGAACTATGGCAAGCCATACGTAACAATATTGGCTAAGGGTAGCCATAACACTGTTTACAAGGAAGATATATAAAAGTATGCACTAATCACACAATTATTAAATTCCTTTGTAGACTTTAATAGTAGACTTTAAGAGTAGACTTTAAGAGTAGACTTTAAGAGTTGAACTTGAATTTAGATCACGATGATCCAGCTCAATATTCTTTTACAAAGTATATAACAAATACACAGTTTCATAATATTATTAAAGATTTTAATAATGATACATTCTCTTTATTGCATTTAAATATACGAAGTTTGAATAAACATTTTGATGAATTGCAATCATTTTTAGATACCCCTTCCAATAAACAGCTTTCTTTAATTGGACTAACTGAAACTTGGCTATCTCATGATTCTAACTTACCCTTTCTAATTGATGAATATGATTTTGTCTTTAAAAATAGGCAAGGGAGAGTCGGCGGTGGCGTCGCCTTATATGTGCTTAAATCTTTGAATTATGTTTTGCATGATAATATATCAATAATTAATAATGTTCTTGAGACTCTTTTTATTGAAATTATGAATCCTGGAGGTAAAAATATTATTGTCGGAGTTACTTATCGACCCCCCAATTGTAACCCTAGAGAATTTTTGACGCAATTATCCGACTTATTGCGAAGTCCAGTGTTTATAAATAAGGATGTTTTTTTGATGGGGGACTTTAATATAAATTTATTAAATCATGAACATAATAATGTGTCCCAAGAATTTCTCGAGACCCTCCTCTCTGCATCTTTTTTACCTCTTATTTCTAAGCCCACTCGTGTGACAAACTCCTCTTCCTCCTTAATAGATAACATTTTTTCAAATGTCATCCCCCACCCTGATTCTTATATTGTTCTTTCAGACATAACTGACCATTATCCTATTGTGACACATTATACTTTATCTCAATCAATTAATAATAATGACCCACGTTTATTTAGACGAAAAGTCAATAATGAAAAATTAGCTAGTCTTGCTTCTAGTCTTGAACATGTAGATTGGTCTCCTGTTTATGGTGTAGATGAAGTAAATTCTTCTTACGATAATTTTTGTGATATTTTGAATGATCAATTAGATACTTGTATTCCTAAACAAAAAGTTAAACTTAATGATTATAAAAAAACACCAAGGCTTCCTTGGATCACTAAATCGATATTACGTTCTATAAATAGGAAAAATAATCTTTTTTATAAATATAAATTAGATGGCACAGAAAGGTTAAAAATTAAATATACATCTTATAAAAATATTTTGACTAACATTATTCGTTTGGTAAAGAAAAGATATTTTGAAAATATGTTGGCGTTGTATAAACATGATATGAAAAATACTTGGAAAATGATTAAACAGGCAATGAATGTTACTAAAAATAAATCTGACATAACAAAAATTAAGTTTAATAATGAGATTGTTGAGGATCCTAGGGATATAGTAAATATTTTAAATAATTATTTTTCTTCGATTGGTGAAAATCTTGCTGTTAATATTCCCCCATCAAATAAGCATTTTGTTGATTTTTTGGGCCAGCCCAATTCAAACTCTATATTTTTTGTTCCTACTCACAGATATGAAATTTTAGATATTGTTTCGAAACTTAATTCTAAGAAAAGTTCTGGCCATGATGAAATTAATAATTTTATTTTAAAGGGCATTATATCTTCTGTTGTGGATCCTCTCGTTCATATTTTTAATTTGTCTTTATTATATGGCCAGGTACCAAACTCTATGAAAATTGCCAAGGTAATTCCTCTGTTTAAAAAGGGCGATAAATTAGATGTAAATAATTATCGACCGATTTCTTTATTATCCTCTTTTTCAAAAATTTTAGAAAAGATAATCTATTCTCGGACAGTATCCTTTTTAAAAAATAACAATATTTTTTCTAGTCTCCAATTTGGTTTTAGGGAAAAACACAATACTGTACACGCATTATTGTCCTTTATTGAGAAGGTAGCTCATGCAATCGACAAATCGTCTCATACGATAGGTATTTTCCTGGACTTCTCCAAGGCCTTCGACACAATTAACCACGATATTTTACTTTATAAACTTTCACATTATGGTGTACGTGGGTTGGCCTTGGAGTGGTTCAGGAGCTATCTTTCAGACAGAAGGCAGTATGTATTTTTAAATGATAACTCTTCAGCTCCCTGTAATATAAATTGTGGTGTTCCACAAGGTAGTATATTAGGCCCACTTTTATTTATTTTATATATTAATGACTTCTGTCGATCGTCCGAAATTTTGTCATTCGTACTTTTCGCTGATGATACAAATTTGTTTTTTTCCCACACGGATTCTCATAGATTAGTTGAAATTATTAATATTGAATTGAGTCATATTTTATCATGGATTAGAGCGAACAAATTGTCATTGAATCTCCAGAAAACGAAATATATGTTGTTTAGTAAATCTATAGATTCGTTACCGGCTAACATAGTTTTTGAAAACTCCCCATTGGAGCGTGTTTCATTCATTAAATTTCTGGGTGTAACGGTTGATAGTAACCTTTCTTGGAAACATCATATTAATAATATTTGTAAAATTATTTCTCGTAATATTGGTATTATTAATAAAGTAAAAACATGTCTTCCTTTTAATTCACTAATTATGCTTTATAGTTCTTTGATACTCCCATACTTAAATTATGGTCTTTTAGTTTGGGGAAACACACATGAAACTTTATTAGTTAAAGTGTTGTTATTACAAAAGAAGGTTATTCGTATTATTTGTAATTCCCCATTTCGCTCCCATACAGACTCTTTATTTTTTGAAAATAAGATACTGAAGGTAAAAGACCTATATTTATTTCAACTCGGTCAATTTATGTATAATTATAATAATAACATGCTACCATCTGTTTTTCAAGAAATGTTTGTTAAAAATAGCTCAGTTCATAATTATCCAACTAGACATTCTGAAGAATTTCATTTACCTCTCTTGCGGACCCTACTTGCTCAAAATACATTTATATATGAAGGTCCTAAATTATGGAATTCTTTAAGTAGTGAAATAAAAAATGCTCCATCGATTAATATTTTTAAGAAAAAATTTAAATTGTTTTTATTACAATCTTATAAACATTATTGAATTATATCTCCCATTTACTCTTATCCCGTGCTTACGTCTTCCTATACAAGGTCATTCTTTATTCTGTACTCGCGGACTCAAAATGTAATCTGATAATATATATTGTTCCTTTCTATTATGCGCAAGTCTTTTTCCTTATTTTCACTTGAACCCCTCTTGCAGCTTATCCTTTGCAGCTTATCCTTTACATACATTTGTACCTCCGATCTCTCACTTCCTTTTGGCAGTGTCTAATTGTTTGTATTGTGTGCGTCTTCTCCTATTGTGTGTCATGTAAAGTTCTCTCTTGTTCCATGTTGGTCTTTGTTGGCATCCCCTTTTCCCCTTTTTTCCTCTCTATATTTGATTATGTTGTTGTAGTCTAGAATGTGTTAATAGTATATCCCCTAATGAAGTGTAAATAAATGTTGTGAAATTTTTTGCTATAATCTTGGAAACATTTTTAAATTTGGTCTTAATACATTACTGATGAGAAAAAGTGATGTTTCCATTTTTTATTTTTGGTCCCAGGGTGCATTTTGGCGATTTTAAAGATAATTAGCTAATTTGCATATTTGTGAAATAAGGTCAGGGGTCATTTTCTATCTAGGAATAGTACAATATTGATAAAAACTAGTATTCTAGGGTATTTTGGGGCAAGGATTCCATTTCCGGTGCTCGTTTGTAAGTGATGTATGGGAAACACTCTGAAATTCAAGATGGCTGCCCTTAATTTGCATATTTATGAATATTATTGATTTTCAGTGGCTACAGCCCCTAATAAGCAATCATTCCGGATTATTATTTGTCAGTTATGTTCTGAGTATGCATTTAAGATATCAGAGATGAGCTGCCATCGTGGCAACCTCTAGCAATGCATATTATTTGCATAATTATGTATTTGACCTAATTTGCATATTCCCCAAAATCGAGTATATTGGGAACCCGGCAAGTAAAAAAGACAAGTAATACCACTTTTCCAAGCTTCTGGGGGGCAGCAGATCCATTTTTGATACTTATTTACCTGTATCACCATGGCATCCATCTCAAATCCAAGATGACTGCTCCCTAAATTACACATGTTATGATACACGACTATATTATTTCGGTTATATTAGATTGATATTATAATGTTTTGACTTTTAATTATTGGAATGAGCAACTAGAATATTTGAATCACAATGTAGTTGTTTGCTTACAGTAAGCAAATCATACTTTTATCAATTAAATGCCGTTTAAGTAGCAAATAGCATTATTTACTTTAAAATGACAATTGCGGCCATCTTGAATTTATGTGGGTTGCCGAGGTGATACAGGTAAATAAGTATCATGAATGGATTCGTTGCCCCCTAAAACCTTGGAAAAGTGGTATTATTTGTCTTTTTTACTTGCCGGGTTCCCAATATACTCGATTTGGGGGAATATGCAAATTAGGTAAAATACATATTTATGCAAATAATATGCATTGCTAGAGGTTGCCATGATGGTAACTCATCTTTGATATCTTAAATACATACTTAGAACATAACTGACAAATAATAATCCGGAATTATTGCTTATTAGGGGCTGTAGCCACTGAAAATCAATAATATTCATAAATATGCAAATTAGGGGAAGCCATCTTTGATTTCAGAGTGTTTCCCATACAGCACTTACAAACGAGCACCGGAAATGGAATCCTTGCCTCAAAATACCCTAGAATACTAGTTTTTATCAATATTGTACTATTCCTAGATAGAAAATGACCCCTGACCTTATTTCACAAATATGCAAATTAGCTAATTATCTTTAAAATCGCCAAAATGCACCCTGGGACCAAAAAAAAAAAATGGAAACATCACTTTTTCTCATCAGTAATGTATTTAGACCAAATTAAAAACTGTTTCCAAGATTATAGCAAACAAAATTGCTGCTTTACATAACCTGATAGACTATAATTTAAATGTACAATATACCTAACTATTATTTGAGGGGTCCACAATTGTACAAGCATTGCTTTTTAGTGGACCCCTCTTGTTTCCAATATTATGTATATCCCTATTT
Source organism: Echinarachnius parma (assembly GCA_037951105.1). Classification (NCBI taxonomy): domain Eukaryota; kingdom Metazoa; phylum Echinodermata; class Echinoidea; order Clypeasteroida; family Echinarachniidae; genus Echinarachnius; species Echinarachnius parma. The sequence goes on from JBAMJV010005756.1 coordinate 62,753, forward strand.
TGTGCAAATTTATCATTATTCATTTGTAATGTTTTGTTGGAAGCAAGAATAAATTGAAATTGAAATTGAAATTGAATATCAATATAATATGTACCAGTAGTACCATACATGCTATGTATTAATGTTATTCTCTCAAATGGTACATTACATAGAGATTACACATTTGTGACGCAATTAAATTATTACTATCGTCATCATAGCTGGAAATTCAAATGTAATTTCTCATAACAGCAACAGAGAATGTGGTTAAATATGATTGTTACATTATACCTGCATGAAGAGGAGATATTTATTTAGTAGGCTGATAATTAACGATACAGTGGAACTTCTTTATATCAAGCTCTGTTATATAACGAGGTACCTGATATAGCGAGGTAATTTCAAAGGTCCAGGTTCTATGTATTTTGTAGTTTTTAAGCCCTGATACAACCATATATCTGATCTAACAAGGTAAATTCAATGGACCCAACATCCTCGTTATAACGAGGTTTCACTGTATCTTTGTACTCGTTAATTCCATTACAAATGTCAAACTACATTCGGGTTGCGATAGCACCATGTAAGAATGGGATTGTGGGGATAGTCCTGTAAAAGACTGTATAATTCTTAATACGTTTGGTTTGCAGTTGCACCATGTGAGAGGAGGATTGGAGAGTCCTGATAAGGACTGTCGGTATTTGTTCTAGGATAGTCCTAAAAAGAACTGTGGTAGTCCTAGAAATACTTTCAAATGCTTGTAGTTTTAATAAGAGCTACAGTGCCGGTATAGTTATTGTAAGGAGAGGGTGGGTGGTAGGAGGGGCTCAAACAGGTTGACTGTCTGTCGTGAGGAGTGTAATTCTTTCTTGGGTAATCCTAAAAAAAGGGATTGTGGTCCTTAAATAGGACTATCCAGTCCCTTGCTAACTCATGGTGCTTCACCACCATGGAAACCAATACTTACAAGCAACAAATGTGGATCTGTTCTATATGTTCCATTATATAATGCATTATTTAAAAGAGGAGATATTTTGTACACGTCTGTGTAGTACCTACCCAGATATTAAGTGATTTTGAGTAACTATTCTATTATAAAGAATATGTGGAACTGAATATGTGATTCTGTCCAAAGTTCATTATATGCATGGGAATGTGCGGTACTTTTGACTTTTCAATTATGAAAACTTATCACATGCTATTTATAAGAAAAATTAAATTTTCTTGCAATGCAACAATCTTGTCGTTTCCTCTTTCTTACAGTCATTAAATCATTAACATAAATGTAATACCTAGTAATATGGAAGTAAAGTTAACATTTTTACATACCGTAATGACTTTGGCCACTTTTTGAGAAGGATGAATTTTCATCAAGTCTCACTCTATAGAACTAATTTCTGATTATAAATATACATTACTCTACTAATCTTGTTGTACAATGTGAGGCTTGATGAAAGTACATTCATCTAAAAAAGTGGCAAAAGTCACCCCGGCGGCCAAAGTCACCCCGGTATACGGTAAGTCAAAATCGCATAGGTTGAATATTGGCTATAAGTCCAAGGTCCATTTTCCCCCTTTTCCTCTCGTTATCTTCCCCCTTTTTTACAAAAAAATTAGCCTAAAAAACTTTTCCCACATTTCTAAGGGATTTGGATTATACAAGGTTGACTGTGTTAAAGATGGTGTCCTTTTGCAGGCATATTCAAATTCAGTAAACATTCTATGAATCACAAGGATAATATGTACTTCGTTCATCTTGTTTGGGAGTGATAACAATTATCTTTTAACTTATTTTTCTGCCAATTGACCATTAAAAAAATAAGAATTCACATCCCCAATGAGCAAAAAAAAATTGCTTACAGATCTACGGAAGCGGGAAGTTGAAACAAGTTCTGTCCGGCACTAACTAACGTATCAAACATACCGTAATAATATTATAAATATACAATAATATAATCAAATATAACTGATAAAAATGATTAAAGACACTATGTGTGTCCGGCAGGTGTCATTTCTTTTTCGATTTCCGCACCATCGTCCAGCCATCGTCGTCGTCCTCGGCATTGCTTGGGGTGCCTGCATGGTTTCAGATAGGATGGGGATAGAGGATGAAGGAGCGTACAAGGGGAGAGGAAAGGAGAAAAGGGAAGAGAACAAAGATTTTAAAAAACAGTTAGGGAGGATCAGTGACAAAATATATGCGGGCTAATACCGTATTTGCTGGTGTATTAACTGCAAATTTTTCCCCACAGAAGAACTTGCAAAAAGGGGGGAGCAGTTAATAATACACAGAGATAAAGAAACAGGTTTCATGAAAATATCACGTATGGCCATTTGGTTTATGTGGAGTAAAAAGCTTATTTGGCTTTTCAGTTATGAAATATGCTCCGATCACAAACAAGTATGTGACTTGTGTTGTTACAAAATTTTTAGGGGAAAGCATGGGATGTGTGTATTGTTTGATTATGTTGCAAGGGTTCCCAGCAGTTTTATCATCTAGTAACAGTTTTTTCCCCTTCAATGTCAACCCAAAGTTGGGAGTGCAGTTTATACACCTGCAAATACGGTAAGCCAAGGGTTATTTAGCCTCAGAAATGCCAAGAAGAGTCTCTGAAAATCATAACAAGCCCCCAATATTTGATACGAGTAATATTTGTTTTTCTTCAAATGAGTGCTTATTTAATGGTAGCAATCTGGAAAAGTAGTCTCCCAAAGAAAAAAATTGTATTTCTTTACCTGGCCAGAGGATGTTTGTAAGGAAAGATGTGGAAAGGGAAAACTAATCATTGATTATTATCAATATTCAAATTATTTGTTGTTCATGCTGCTATAATTATTCATTCTATTATCACTTATTCAACCATGAAGCATAATATACAATGACAATAAAACATTTACCTAAATACTCATTACAAACAGAAAAGAAAAATGAACACAACAGGTCTGTTCATTTTGGTTCATTTGAAATTAAAAGTTAAAGTGGCCCCAAGCTCATGTTGGTGTCCTTGGGGCAACGGGCCAATGTTATTTTCGAGCCCTTTCATTATTCATCAATTTACTAAAATCAAAGAAATTGAATCTGATTACTGTGTGCTGCTGCTGCTATGTTACTGTGTAATGTGTAATTTTAAGCCATATTCCCCATTGATTAATTTGCCAAAATCAAAGAAAACTGTGCTTACTTGATTCTGATGAAGCATGTGATATACTGGTGTGTGCTGCTGATGATGATGATGTTGATGTTGATGTTGATGTTGATGTTGATGTTGAGGTTGATGTTGATGTTGATGTTGATGTTGATGATGATGATGATGATGATGATGATGTTGATGGTGATGGTGATGGTGATGGTGATGTTGATGATGATGATGATGATGACGATGATGATGGTGGTGGTGCAAGGTTTTCCTGTATTTACAAGCCCTATCATTATTTATCAATTAGCCCAAATCAAATTTGTGTTGCTTACTTGATTCTGATGTGGCGCCTGATATACTGGTGTGTGCTGCTGCTGCTGCTGCTGCTGCTGATGCTAATGATGATGGTGTTGATGTGGATGCCTGGTCATGTGATTGATCATGTGACTGCCCTAGCCTCATCCCTCCCAGCATGGCCTGCATGTTGGCATCCTGGACAGGTGACGTGTCCATGTCATCCTAGTTTCGGGATATAGATTTAACAGGAGAATAACAAAACAGTAATAAAGAAGAATCATTTTAACGTGTTCCCCACTAGATTGTATTTTTATCCCCAGCGTTAATACAAGGTCTATCAGGTAGGCCATATGTAGGCAATAACCGATTCAGAAATGTTTGATCACAGTACATACATTTGAGATCATATGTGGTGTATTGTGGCAAATTGGTAGAGCACGCTCTCCAATTAGTGGAATCCAGAGTTCCAAAACCAGTGAATGTCCACTGTGTTTGTCCTTCATCAAAACAATTGATCTGCTATTGCTGCTCTCTACAAAGGTATATTTATCAGGACCTAGAAGGATGGAACGTGGTTCAGTTAATCAGTTTAGTTAGAAATATGTTAACAGGAAAAAAGGTCTTTGTCACATCGCTGCCCCAAAATGATCTGATTTTGCCAAAAAAGTGAAATAACTGTGTTAAAATGTTAAATGGCTTTCCTGCAAAAAGAAATGGTTACACCACAAATGAGTTGTTTTTGCTTTTATGTTGAGGTTTCTTTTGCCAAAATATAGCAGTTATTAAAACTCCCACCCCACCTCATATTATACCCATATGCTAAGTTCCACTGTTGTCACAAAGCTTGTTATAGACGAGAGCTATTTTCAATACAAAATTGATCATTATTTCTCTCAACAAATTGGCAACTCCCAATTTTTTTCTACAGTTTGATGACATATTTGGTTATTAAAATTTAAGACAAATATGAAACTTAACATTACCGCCAATTTGCCAATTTGAATGCCCAAATCTGTTTTGAAAATATGACAATGTGTTGCCAATTTAAGGATTTTCCTAAATTATAGCGATCCTTGCTTTAATAAAAAATCATTACAAAAATAATAAAAACAGGTAGAGTAACAAAATAAGGCTCTAAAAATCAAGAAATTTATGCTCTTTCTCCTTATACACTTCATATATCTTGATATTTTCTTGCTCAAATGTAGGACTACCAAAACACAAATATGACGGTGGGTCATCGTCCTTGATGGGTTAAATATAAATCACCTCTTCCATTCCTTCGGCATCATCTGCCACACAGTCTCCCAGCCGTGCGGAGGGGGTTTGCTCCATCTTCTCTAGCACTGCCTGATGTCGACCCGACTTGCAAAGCTGGTAGTTGGTGCAGATGTTTGATGAAATCTGAATTTAAACAAATAAATAAATGAAACCTCGACCTAGTGGCCCAAAACGATAAATATTAAAAACTCTTTTTATACGTAGTTGCCTCTTTCGGAAAGTTAGATTTGCATTTATGAGATCATGTTGGTGACAAAAACTGAATTTGTATTGGTCCCCAGCCAGGGTGCCAATTCATGAATTGATTATTATGTAAATTAATTTCATACATAGTCCTAACCAGGCTATAACACCAAACACAATGTTTATATTACACATTCATAATCATCTGGATCTCGGATACAAGGCATGGGGAGGGGCTTCCACTATTATATATCATGTTATCTATTACTACTAGTATCCCTGGTACGGGGTGGGTACATTTTAAACTACCGCTTAATTATCTTAAATGCAGCACCTCAGCTACCGGTGGAGCATACTAACAACTGCTGTCATATAGTAACAAACATACAATGGTGAAAGGCTATTAACACCGAACTAGAAACCCAGTTTACACATCAATAGACATCAGCAAAATTGATAATACAGATTTGATCCTTATTCCAGACGGAGAACTTTTTGCACTGTCTGAAGTCCTACCATGTTCCTCTATCATTTCAGCCATATATTGTTACTGTAGCTTCTTTCCTTATTTTCAATCTTTATTAGTGTGTAGATTGCAATAATTTAGGAAAATCCTTAAATTGGCAATGCATTGTCACATAAATCACATTTCATCATTCAAAATGGCAACTTCATGACAAACAGATTGATGTTGTTCTTAAATTTCAATAACTAATTATCTTCCACCGATCTATTTTGATGTTATTATCAAAGAGGTAGCAAAATAGATGAGGGAAATAATGATTGATTACGCCTTTAAATAATTCTTGTCCTTGATGGGTTCAGGCACTCACTGAATTTAAACTGCCGTCATCTGCTATGGTGTCAAACTCATGATCCAGGATATCTGCCAAGAAGTCCTCCAGCTCATATGATTCAATACCCGCTGAACGGGAAAGAAAATTGATTTTTTTTTTTGTTGTAATAATATTACAATATTAGGCAAACATAAAATGAAAAAACAAACAATGTAATTTCATTCAAATAACTTATTAAACATTGAACGTATTTAACTTATTAAACCTATTAAACTTGCACCTACAAGTTCTAGAACTGGAAGGCCTGGAAGACCAGGAAAATAACCTTGTCATTTTTGCTTACTCTGTCTTATAAATAAAAGAGCACCCTGAGGTTTATTTTACGGTTAACTCTAGATATGAGAAATGACTTGTATGATTTTGGGGCACTCTTTTGGGCATTTTTGGGGATCTTTGCGACGTTTCCAACCCAAATTGTGCGATTGCCAGTGAAAGAAATCAGACATGAAAAGTACTGTTCATAAAAAACACTGACAAACTTTCGAGAACTACTGCGAGGGAGCGAAGCGACCAAGCAGGGGGAGGGTGTGGGAGGGGGGTGTCCCCCCTCCCATGGTAGGGAGATCTTTCAATTTTGGGGTTCAGAATCGTGCAATCTGGTGCATTCTGGTGCATTCTGTGGTGAGATTTTTAACCCTATTAATAAGAATCTGGAGTAAGAGGATTCCATTGAGCATAACACATACTAAAACAGGCTCTGGGTAAACATTTTTATCATTACCATGTTTGTTAGTAAGATAGCGTGATATCTGTGACTAAACTAAACAGCATACATTGAGAACAAACATCAACGCGTACATTAACCTTTTGCCAATGTGTAGTCAATGTGTATCCAATGCTCGAAATTAGCATAGGCCCACTGGCCCGGGGCCACTAAAAATTAACTCTGGGCCACCAAATTTCATTGATCCTAAATTCTACTCGCCCGTTTGGGCAACCAAATTTAACAGAATTTGTTATGATTTTCTTTGTTTTGGGCCACTCAAAGTTGAACAATCTTGTTTTTACATGCCCGCTAGGCCACAAGGCAAAAAGGTTAATTTCTAGCATTGGTATATCTTAATGGGTTAAGAAAAGTACACGTACAATTTTCGTTGAACCAGTTGAATACAGCATCCACCATCCACCTCTCCTTCTCCATGCTATGGGGCCCTCCAAATCCATGCTTTACTGCAAGCTGTGGGAAAAGATAAATTAATAACATTTGATTATAAATAATGACAGGAAGTGCTCCACACCTCAAAAGAAATATTGGAAAGGGGGCCCCAGGGGGGGGGGGGGGGCAACATATAGAAAGATGGGTCAAGACTCAGAGGGGGCCAGGGGGGGGGGGCAACATAAAGTATTGTCACCCCCCCCCCCCCCCTCTCAACAAAGGATAATCTGGAGGCATTAACAAAATGAATATATGAAGACTAGCAGAGAAGAATGAGAGGAAAAATCTGCAAAATGTAATCAGAATCAGACGAGAGAGTTGTGCCTATTTGATCTTCATGTTGACATGAACGATCATTTTGAAATACACATTTTCAAGCATAAGTGTATGGCCTTGAATTGATATTTATGCACTTAACTACGAAAATATGATTTCATCTTTTTTTTAATGCATATGAATGTCATATCATAAACGTTACGATAGTAATTACAAATGATGCCACAATTTACAAGAGACAGAGTTCAAACTGTCACTGTCATAACTTTTTTGCTGCTCTACCAATTTTGCTCAGATTTTCGCTCTTGATTCCAATTTCCTTTCATTCATCTTATTTCACAGCAAACATTACATTTTTTTTTAGGTGGAATTCTTCTTCTTTCAATTTCAGTAAAGTCCTCCGGGAGTCCGGGCACATCTACAAAGTATTATAAATGGTCCTGGTAGAGTATCCCCAGAATCCCAGTGCTAATGCGGCTACATGTAATAATGCCAGTGGAAAAAATGCCAGAGGAAAAAATGCCAGTGGTAAAAATGCCAGTGAAAAAAATGCCAGAGGAAAAAATGCTAGTGGTAAAAATGCCAGTGACAAAAATGCCAGTGGTAAAAATGACAGTGACAAAAATGCCAGTGGTAAAAATGCCAGTGACAAAAATGCCAGTGACAAAAATGCCAGAGGTAAAAATGCCAGAGGAAAATATGACAGTGTAAAAAGGCCAGAGGAAAATATGACAGTGTAAAAGACTGCAAATCTCTTTTTTTTCTCATCAAGATTATGGTACATGCCCCGCCCCCCCCCCCCCCCCCCCCCCGAAAAAAATAAAATTCATGGCTTTAAACAATTAAAATGCTTTCATTTGCCCAGGATAAAACTTGTTTTGTAGAAAGACTTTGTATTCGTATACCCTATACACGTATATAAGTCATCTTCGAAAGTTCTTAATGGCTAAAAACCAAAAAGCACAATAACTCGTAGAACTAGAGTTATTACTTCTATAGGGATTCTCAGGATGTCTCATTCCACTTTGTTTGAGGTTACAACAATGCATTGTACTGTAATTTGCTAATTAACATGGTGGTCATAGTGGGCATACAGAGGCGTCTATCCGTTTTTGCGATTAGGAGGGTGGGGGGGGGGGGGGGAGGGAGGGGGTGGTGGCGGGCGGCGGCAGAAAATATTTTTCAATCGATACCCCAAGAAGCTTTTTGGTTTTAGCCATTAAGAACTTTCGAAGATGACTTATAGTTTAATGTATAGTGTATACGAATACAAAGTCTGTCTACGAAACAAGTAAATGAAAGCATTTAAATGTTTTCTTTCTGGGGGGGGGGGGGGGGGGGCAGGTACCATAATCTTGATGAGAAAAAAAGAGATTTGCAGTCTTTTACACTGTCATATTTTTCTCTGGCATTTCTACCACTGGCATTTTTACTTCTGGCATTTTTACCTCTGGCATTTTTACCGCTGGCATTTTTGTCACTGGCATCTTTACCGCTGGCATTTTTGTCACTGGCATAGATCACACAACACTACATTGTAATGCTGCGCTATACGGGAACAATGTGGGACAGTACAAAAAAAGTTTGTCAAAATTTCACACAAAATTCTTATCTTAAATTCAACAAAATCAATCATGACTGGCCCTAAAAATGATACAAGTGTTATATGAACTTACCAAAATGGTCCAAATTATTCTTCAAATGTCGAAAAAAATGGAAAATCTGCAGTTTTGGAAAATAAAAAGACTGAGAAAATCTCAGTCGTGATCCCTCTCGAAAGTGTTGCTGCTATCTGGATGACTGTCATGTATTTCCCGCAAGCTTCCCACACCACACGTGTTACCGTATCCGAATTCTGACACGGCGTATCCGAATTCTGATACGGCGTATCCGAAATCGGATACGGCGGGCATGCTTGCAGATCGCGAGTTGGCTTGTTTTGGACAATAATAAGCGGCCTCCGCATGTTGCGGGCGGGCTTTCTTTGTTTACGATGGGACATCGAGCAGGAAGAGAAAGAAATGGAACTTATATGACGATTTTTGTAAGTATGACTTATCATTTTGAAAATGAAATTTTGTACAATAAATCATAAAATCAGCTTCAATCTAGGTATGCAATTTTTTACTTTAGATATGCTGTTCTTTTTTCTCTGTTTGTAGTTCAAATTGTGTCCCGTAGATTTTTACCACTGTGAGCAGTAAATGGTCCTATCAGGACCATTTACAATACATTGTAGATGTGGCATAGATCTTTACCGCTGGCATTTTTGTCACTGGCATTTTTTCCTCTGGCATTTTTACCTCTGGCATTATTTCCTCTGGCATTTTTACCCGACACCGCTAATGCAATTTCAACCTCTTAAATAATTTAAACTCAACATCATTCATGTCCACATCACCCCCATCACAATTACGTCATCACTCATTCATGCTCATCAGTCATCATTTGTCAACAACATTATCTGTTAAAATGGTTAATAATCAACATCAGTTAAATATAATTAACGACCCAACGATTGGTTAAACTTAAATAATAAGCTGGTCAGTCTTGTCTTGCTGAACATAATGCATGTCCTGTCAAGTTTAAGCTTGTTAAAACAGACATGAGAATGTAACTTAGATTTAACAAGAATTCTTCTTCTGTAAGACTAAGAGTCAAGATCTCATTCTCATCACATCTACAAAGTATATGGTCCACTCAGGTGGACCATTTACACGCAATTATGGTAATACACTAACCTAACCAGGCTCTGTGCGTAGCACAGAGCCTGGCATATTGAAGTGTGTGTTAGGTGTACCGCTCGTAACAATTATTGGTAAAAATAGTATATAAGATACTATACAATTTATATCTGGTTTTATACTTACGACGGATGTTATCCATGGACATCAATGGTCCACTGTCTTGATACATGAGGCTCCATTCGGTGTATTTATTCACAAAATTAGGTTTTTATCGTCCAGATTGTGGTAAGAAGCAAACATTCCAAAATGGTATCCGAATTTGTGTCCACAGTGCGCATGCGTGAGGTCGCAGGTCAAACTTTGGCGTACGAGCCAAGATGTGCGCGCGTTCTGCACAGCGATTGATAGTTCGTCGTTAACTGTGATCAGCGATGTGCGTAGCACATCGCTGTGACGAGATGTCGATTGAAATTAAGAAGTTTTTTTGACATGAGGTGTTTTATCCCCTTTAATCAGATTATTTTTTAATTTTGTTTACTTGTACTACACACAGAAACCCCCATATATGTCGGCGCTACACAAAATTACTATGAAAACAATGATAACCTACCTCAAATTGATTATTTATGTCGATTGTCCTTGTTAGAATCCCGCTGTGCGATGCCGACGGATCGAAAAAAAAAGCCGGATTCTAACAAGGACGATCGACATAAATAATCAATTTGAGGTAAGTTATCATTCTTTTTATAGCAATTTTGTGTAGCGCCGTCGTACATAGGTATTTTAGGGTGCAGTACAAGTAAACAAAATTTTTTAAAAATCTGCTTAAAGAGGATAAAACACCTCATCACCCATCTACAAACATGTTCCTGCAAGATTTCGAGCGATGTATATGCCAGGCGGTTAGGTTAACATTGAGTACAGTGGCCTGGCTTATATGTATTACTATTAGTCAACCGATCGCCACTTACGCGCGGAACCGGAATAAAACCTCGCCTATATATCCCAGCATGCATTGCCGATGACTTTGGAGGCGACAGGACAATTTCGAATATTTGTGCGAAGCCGTTTGGGATTAATCATCAATTTGAGGTAAGTTATTATTCTTTTCATATAATTTCTATGTAGCGCGCAGATAAAACGCACTTTTGTTCTCTAGAAAAGGTTAACCAAATACAAAAAAATTATAATTAAAGGTGATAAAAACACCTCATCGCAAAAACGCTACACCATTTCGATCGTCAGTAATTCACAGCTCTGTGCTACGCACAGAGCTGATCATAGTTAGTAATACACGGGAGATTACTATACTGCCTATTCATACACTGTACCGTTCATCAGTTGAACGTTGTGTGTTAGGATGCATCGGTAATGAAAACAGATGGGAAATAATCCTTTTTTTTCTACATTTTGCAATCTTCAAAACAACAAAGTCGGTAATTATTATCAAAGTATATGAAGTCTTACTCGACTTAGGGATCACATAAACAAAAGTTTGTTTGTATTTGCTGGTAAATTTAGGGAGAAATCGGCCGACAAAAATTGTTTATGTTTTGGATAGTGCAGCAGGCGGAAGAGGTTGATCTCCACACAATGCTACTGTAATGTACCTATGTGTGATTCTCATGACATTATTGACAATATGTTGATTATGTGTATGACACGACTACTCAATTCATAACCAACGCAAAATGTAATGAGTGGGACTACAATGAGCAATATGACTTGAGAAGTTTGAGAATACATGCATGATGAGTCAAATAATGATACAATCGTAATTTTAACACAGAATCTTGAATTCTTACAACAACTCACCTGTAAACAAGTCCAACTATCAAACAAAGACTGTATGCTTTGGCGAAAAACCGAGAGATTTTCGCTTAAATTTGCAGCTGAGTTGGCCATGCTTTTTTTCACGAGCGCCCTCTCCTGACATAATCAAGACATGCAAGTGCGGTGGATGGCTTCTCGTTCGTAAATTTGGTAATGTCTGACACTTTTATTCCGTTTTGTACCATTTATTATGCTCTACTTTGACAATTAAGTAGTTATTATACATTTTATATGTTATACGTATTAATTTAATGTGATGAACCAGTTGTTCATCTCCCGCAATTTCATTTAAAAACGACTTTTTCTCTACCAGGCTGCTTGGCCGCTGATGCACAAAATTTGAGCGGTTTGTTCGCGGCTAATGACGGGAGATCGTCGGGCGAACCGTACCGCGGGATAGGCGACGGGGCTCGGGCGAGAAAGGTTGTAATAATTGACGTTGTGCTCGCGTGATTAGCATTAGTTAGACCGAAAAATTAGTCTCTATTCCACGACGGTCGGTTGTACTGTTCCATTTAGAGACTGAAGTTCGATCTAAGATTTGTACGAAGTTGAAGGGCTTGATTCTTGAAAATGAAATTTGAATCCGTGTGACTGTCTGTGTGACTGTGAGTGTAACTGTGATCAGCGCCGTCCGTAGGACGGCGCTGTGTAGACGAAACGTTAAAAATTTTGTAGGAAATTTGCCGACGGGTGGTTTCAAGAACTTTCCATCTATTATTATTATTTTTTTTTTAGTTCTAGACATTAATTAAACATTCAACCTACCTTGCTTGATATTTAATTTGTTGCAAAAGAATGATAACTTACCTCAAATTGATGATGATGATGATGATGACTGTTATTTCCTTCGTCTTTGTTCGCTGCATGCAATGTCAGGTGACCGAAAACTCGTCGGCAATGCATAGCGCATGCGCGGGATAGGAGGTATTCCGCGCGTAAGTGGCGATCGGTTGACAATAAGCCAGGGACTGACATGTCACATACCGTGTACAGGATCGATAGGAGTGTATCGCGCACGCAGAAATAGATCAATCGCTGTACAGAACGCGCGCACATCCAGGCTCGTACGCCAAAGTTTGACCTGCGACCTCGCGCATTGCCGACAAGTTTTCGATCACCTGATATTGCATGCAGCGAACAAATTCGGATACCATTTTCGTCACTTCTGTAATCTTGCCAGTTTTATAGTAAATTTCAGGATAAATCAAACGAATGGAGCATCAGACGTTTTACCAGTTGGAGCATTGATGTCCGTGCATAACATAATTCGTAAGTATGAACCGAGATATGTTATTTAAAGTATGATATTTTATGGTTTTGTTCAAGTGTGTTTGCCGTTAAAGCCTATAAAGTGTTTCCATCACGGTATGCACAGCTCAGAATGCCAGGCGCCGTCCTACGGACGGCGCCTGGTTAGGTTAGTGTGAGTGATGATGACTGAAAGTGATGTGTGCGACTATTGACTTGTGCAAGATTAAATAATAATAATATCTCCAGAACAAATGCTATCTCTATACACTAATTTATGCATCATTTCCTGCGAACCAGAATTTCGCTGATCTCCGGACATCGGACATTCGGGGGGAGAAGAAGAACTCAACTCAAGAAGCTGTGTCCGTGAGCGTGACATACGTAGGACTCGTGCTCATAGAACAATAACTTTTCGGGGCCTCTTTCACATGTAATGTAACTAGGCTACTGTCTTATCAAATATCATGAGCATTTATAGTTGTTGGCCCTTTCTAACGACAGATTCTACAATTGACGCATTTTGTGTTGTGGGGCAATACCCGTAAATATAGATCAGAGAGAAAAGTATGGAAGTTATGGACGGGCAGTAAAAAGAACCCTTTTAAATGTGTTGCTGTTGTAACCCTAATTTTGTAAATTATACATATTATTATAAATGTATAGTTACATAGTCATAGATAAACCAACTTGCCAATTTCATGGGCTAACTACGTGGCCTGGCTGATCTCTCATTTTGTACTAATTTTCCCCCCTTTTTCATGATCAGCTGCAGCATTTTTCCAACCATTGTTCAAACTGCCCGATATGGCAGGCTGATCCGATCAGTTATTCCCACTTCTGACGACGGATAGTCAACCTATTCGAAACGTCGAGTCCCTCCTACCATCCACCCTCTCCTCGCAATACCAACAGTCCTTTCTAGGACTTTCAACAGTCCTTTCTAGGACTAACAACTGTCCTTTTTAGGACTCTCCTAGAAAGAATACCAACAGTCCTTTTCAGGACTATCCCAACAGTCCTTTCTAGGACTAACAACAGTCCTTTCTAGGACTACCAATTGTCCTTTTTAGGACTCTCCTAGAAAGAATACCAACAGTCTTTTTCAGGACTATCCCAACAGTCCTTTATAGGACTACCAACAGTCCTTTCTAGGACTATCAACAGTCCTTTCTAGGACTACCAACAGTTCTTTTTAGAACTCTCCTAGAAAGAATACCAACAGTTCTTTTCAGAACTACACCAACAGTCCTTTCTAGGACTACCATAGTCCTTTTCAGGGCTTACCAATCCACCCATCTCACATGGTGTACCCGTAAACCACACGTATTATATACACCACCATGGAAACCGATACTTACAAGCAACATTTATTCCTACTCTGTACTACCTAACGCACCGAATGGTTCTGAATGCATTTGGGCACGCTTTGGTAGAGAATGACGCTTAGTCACCATTTATAACTTTATATACAGATTTAACTGTACATTAATGATGAGAGTAACCAACTAACCCAAGCCCATTTTGAATATCAAATTTGAGCACTGATGATAGGCCTGAGTCATGTCGGAATTTTTTTGTTCCGGAATCCGCCGGTGTTGTGCCGGTCGGAATCCGGTATTCCGATAAAAAAAAATCTGCCAATGAATGATACGGAACGAACCAGCACTAGAAGGTCTACCATGGTTTCGGCAGCGCAGGCATGCCGGCCCCGCGCTGCGAGACAGGCCAACTCAACTGCCTTGACCTTGCAAGCAAGTTGCACTCTTAAAAAGTGCCGAAAAGGAACGAAAATGTCTCTTATTTTACTTACATGTTTGTATGGCTTTTAAAATAAATACGAGAACAATTACCTGCAAAAACAGCTCAAAAAAAAAAAAGGGCTGATTATATCTCGAACATTTTCTAACTCGCTCGAAACTGCATGAACTGAAGCTAATACAACGACACGAATAAGTCAACACTAACTTGTATACTTTGCGTGCAGGCTATAGGGTCTATTTTCCTACGCGAGATCCATCCGCTGGGGATTTCCCCAATTCCCGGCGGATCGATCTCGCGCAAGAAAATAGACCCATAACCTGCACACAAAGTATACGAGTGATATGGCGGGCTGTGTCGGAGCATTAGTACCGATAGAGGGCGGACTGGATGTCAACGTTTGAGAAACGTTTGATGACATATGGTACGGCGCAGCTAGCTCTGACTGATAGCAGCTGCATGACTGTGCGGGGCGCGCCGGGGTAGCTAGCCTAGTCGATCGTAGTAGTACTCGCTAGATCGGCTTTCATATAAACGCAGCGGATTTCTTGTCGTTGTAAGTTGCATTCGACATCGTCTTTCTTGTACTTTTTTGTCATTTGTTTTCTTCTGTTAGTTTTCTACTACAAAATATGAATTTTTGAGGAAAAAGAGGTTTTCCGTGATTTTCATCGGAATACCGGAATGGAGAAAACAAAACCGGAACACGCACACACCAGACGGATTCCGGTATTCCGTCCGTTCCGACCCAGGCTTAATTATGATTAAAACAACACAGTTTAACTTTTATTCTCATTAAGTCTTTTTTTAAAATATTATCTTTTGCATTTTAGACTTTGGAAGACTATTAAAGAAAAGTAAGCAGTCCTTGACACAGTGCAGTCAGCCCCCTTGTCTTGCAGGGGTTGACTAAGGAGACCGGAGCGCCATCATGGGTGAGAGGCAGTTCTGCCGTTCAGTCCTGCGGATCGCCATGGCGCAGATCTGCCAGGAGCTTGGGTGGCACGCCATCCAGACGACACCCTGTGACTTGATGACGGATATCCTGCAGCGATACATCCAGCGTATGGCCACCATCTCGCACCAATATGCTGAGCATTGTAAGTAAAAGTGTTTTTTTTTCTCATTTCTAAAGAGTTATGTAAGAGACTGGGCTTAAGAAGGATGGGTGGGAGGGAGTTATGTCATTCCTTTTTACTTGGAGAGCAACAGTTAATGACTGATTAAAAAGCCGGTCTGTCTTGCTGAGCATCATGCATGCCTTGTCAAGTTTGAGCTGGTTCAAGTTCAAGTTCAATATAACATTTATTTCCAAATCTTTTCAATAACATACATTGACAAAATTTGCAAAAAAGTTACTTGGAAATTACAAGCATTCTTTGTTAAGATTATTATAAAGATGGAATGAAAGAAGGAGATAAAGTGATTTACCGACTTATTTAAATAGATGGAAAAGAATAAAGAGCCGTGCACCCGCTGATTTACGAGGGACACATTTGCTATTATTGAATAATGAAAATATCTATTCTCAAAATCTTATTTTCTTTTCCCTTTTTTTTTTTTTTTTTTTGTAGACGGGAGGACGGAGCCGAACCTGGATGACTTGGGGCTGGCCTTCCAGCATCTTGGGGTCAGTCTCTACGAGCTGGAGAACTACATCCGGGACGTGGACCCCATCCCCTTCAAGCACGACATCCCCCGCTTCCCGCTTCCCCGCAAGAACGACCTCCAGCACCCAAAACCGGGCAGCCGGGAGGACCGGGAGAGATTGCAGTACATCCCTGCGTATCTGCCGCCCATCATTGGCTCCGACGGTAAGCCACTACTTCTATTTGTACTTTTACTTCTACTTCTACTTCTACTTCTACCTGTGTACCTACTCGACAGGATCCATCAGTCAGGATGTTGCGTCGAGGGATCATCATTAAATATGGCTACTCTGGTTCAAGCCTTTTTTCCCTTAGAGAAATTGCTGTACATCTCTTCATATTACCTGCCGGCTTTGACTCATCATCGTCTAGTTGAATTTTGTTTTATCCCTGTCTTTAGTTTAGTGGGGTACAACCCTGCATACCTAGTGGTGGTAATTCCAGAAGAATGACAGTGAATGCCTGCGGTTGTCACATGTTTCATGATAAACTGGTTTACATCATAATGGTAGTTTTAAATACATCAATGTAAGTCTTTCCTCAGAAGTTTATAAAGGGATATTGTTTCACTAAGTTGACTTAGGAAAATTTATATTTTAAAAATATATTTTATTTGTATGTACATTCCAATGCAAGGAATTCTTAAATAAGTGTTTTTTTTTTATGAAGACAAGAAAAGACAATTAGAAAAAAGAAAACAAAATGTAAACTCTGGAGCTTTTGCTGCTTCCAATTAATTTTTCCTGTCAACACTGGTCCCAATGTTTTTATTAATATGGAGGTGAGCACTCTTGAAATATTTACACATTTCGCTTTGTTGTTGACTAATTTATTCTCTTTCATCATTCTTTCATCCAGACTTTGGTGCACCGATTGCACACAGGGATAGCATGTCATCGATACCTGGAACCCCAATGGAAACTGACAGTCCTGAATCAAGGCACTTAACTCCTGGAGTTTACATATCACCACGCGGAGAAAAGCGGGAAACAGCCAGCCCACTCTTCAGTGAGCAGGCCATGAAGCGACTCCGTTTGGACGGTGACGGAACACCCCAAGAGCTGACTGCTGTCACTATCGGCCTCAGCGGGGAGCTGACTCCAAAGAGAGCGGGCAAGTTGCCCATTGCAACCACCCCACCACAGCGCATGCTCAAGACACTTACGCATGGCACAGAAATCCCGCCCGGCAAGGCAAGCAAGGCCATAACTGATGGATTCCTATCAAGTTTGAATGAGACTATGTTGGACAGAATTGGGCAACCCAAGTCTCCCAAGGGGGGCAGGACTCCAGGGGTTCAACAGAAATCACCTAAATCACAGTTGCCGGGCACACCCAACCCAAAGTATCCTCTAACAAAGACAAAGTCAGTTAGTACTCCATCGGGAGATGACAAGCCCGGGGTGTTCCAGTACCCTCCTCCAAAGAGCCCTAAAGCTCTCTCCGGCTCACACAAGAAGCAGCCAGAGACACTGACCAAGAAGGAGAAGAAAGCATTCAAGGTCTTTGAGTTTGATGATGACGAGTTTGACATCAAACCCAGCAAGGATCCTCAGTCCTCTCCCTCAGAGCCATCAAGACCTTACAAAGAGCCTTCCGCCTTCCTGGAGCCCGATGATGTTCCTGGGGTGAAGACATCAAGCTCGGAGAGTATACATACCTCCATCGATGACGTGATCGCAAGGGTGAAAAGCAAGGGTGTGGTGCCAGCAATCAGGGAAATCAAGGTGAAGAGGATTGACAAGGAGAAGAGAAAGTCCATCAGCAAGGACAAGTCAAAAGGGAAGGCAAAACTGAAGACCAAGAAGAGCAAAGAGAACACTCCCAGTTACTTCGATTCCGTAGGCTTACTGGACAAGAAGACTACCAAAGGGAGCAAAAAGAAAGTCTCAGACTCCTCTGAGAAGAAGACCGCGAAGTTGGTCATAAAGACTGAGAGACAGAGCTCCAGCGATGGGGAGATGAAAGTGACGAAGAAAAAGTTCAAGAAAGCCAAAGAGAAGGACAAGAGCAAGCAGATCAAGGTCAAGAAGCTCAAGCAGAAGAGCATCGAGTACAAGATGAAGTCAAAAGCAGCCAAGCGCGGGGTGTCCCCCACGGCAATCAGACCCCAGGACGACTCCAGCCCCGAGAAGCGTCGAGAACCCATCGGCAAGTTCAGCCTCATCAAGAGTGCTGGGTCAGGTTCTAAACTGCAGTTCAAGATTGCCCTGCCATCTTCGGAGCGCAAGAACTTTGACGACAAGGAGAAGTCCAAGAAACATGACAAGACAAAGAAGAGCACCGATTCCGGGAAACCAAAGGTCAAGAGGTTGAAATCGCGCTCTGGCGAGGTGGAGCTGTCTGACAAGGAGAAGAAATCCTCCATCAAGAAGAAAAGTGTTACCAAGAAAGGGCAGAAGGATTCTGTTAAAAAGGTAAGGAAATGTTTTTTTATAAATAAAATATCTACATTCATGAGTAAAGTATTTGATTGCTAAATTTACACGGTCTAACAGTTGGTATTAATGTTAAATCTCATCTCTAAATACACAAATGTTGTATGTTGTTTTGACATAATTTGGGAAGTTTGGGAACCTTCATAATACTGTCATTTAGCTGTAAATAGCAGTTGATTTAAGTATAATTAATTATGTATTCCTGTCTAAATGATCTGTTATCTGTAGATAACGTGAATTTGTTTCTTTTCTTCTTAATACAGTTATGTTTATTACTTTATTTTCATTCATGAATTCCTTATCTACAGGAGAAAGAAGAGAAAATTATATCCACGCCGACTGTTCCTAAGATCACATTCAAGCTTGGGGGAAAACCTACTGGCGGGGATTCTCCTAAAGTGTAAGTTAAGCCCCTAACTACCAAACCCTGAAAAGATTATCAAGATAATGTTGCACATGTGTATAAAAACACATAAATAAAGTGGTAACTTTTTACCCTTTTACTACCTAACCATGAAAAGTTTGTCAAGATAATGTTGGAGATGTGTATAAAAACACATACAAAGTGGGAACTTCTTATCCTAGAGCCGAGTGCCACTGTAGACTCAAGTCACAATTCTCATAGATCTGATATCAGCTTTGTTTCTAAATGCACATAATGTATAAACTTTGAATGAATTATGTAGATATGCACTCCGTCTTCTTACCAAGCTTTTTCCTTTATATTTACTTTTAAATGAATGAGGGATTAACAACATATTCATTGAAAATTGCCTAAAGAACTAGGTCAAGAGGATACTTGACATTTAATTTGAAATTCAGAGGGTTAATGAGTACTATTTGCCACAAGTAGCTCATGAACATGTATACACCATTTGTTTTATTTTATTTATTTTGTTTATTTGTTTTCTTGGCATTATTTGTTTGTTCGGCCGTCAACCCGCAACCAATTGTCTTCTGGCCAACTGCTTGAGAGGATGAGACATGCAGAGCTGCAATGTGCAACTTCAACCCCCTACGAAGTGGCATAATAATCAGCAAGTTGATTGTGGTTGCTAGTGCTACCCAAAAAGAAGAAGAAGAAGAAATGTAGAATGTCAATGGGTTGAAGTATATCAGAAGTTATTTGTCTCCCATTAACACTCATCCACTTATAACATTTCATTATGCATGTGAAATTAATTTGTGTGTTAACTTATAGCTGATTTACTTTTTTTTCAGAAACAGCAGAACTCGACATAAATGATCTTATTAATGAAATTAATTATTTCCCTTGGTTTGTTGTTGACAGTTTCATCAAAACTTCTTCATCGCCACCTCCGAGCCCGTCGACCCCTCGCACGGTTCCCAAGCTTTCCATCAACTTGTCAGCCAAGAAGGGCAAGGAATCCATCAAGGCATCGTCCAAGGTCGTAAGCAGTACGCCAAAATCAGAGACAAAAGCGAAGAAAGAGAGCAAGACGAAAGCGGACGCCAAGCCCAAGAAGGAGCCCAAAGCGGAGGCTGAGCCGGAGCCCAAGAGGAAGACGGAGACCAAGACCAAAGCCGAGTCCAAGGCCAAGGCCGAGACCAAGTCCAAGTCCAAGTCCAAAGGGGAAGCCAAGACCAAGGCGGAGCTGAAGCTGCCAGTGTTCAAGAAGAGGGACCGAGACTCCGACTGGGAGAAGGAGAAGAAGAGGGAGAGCGAGAGCGAGAGCGAAAAGGAGAAGGAAAAGGAGAAGGAGAAGAGAGGGAAGAAGGATGGGAAGAAGGAGAAGTCGTCAGTGAAGGAGAAAGAGAAGGAGAAGCCATCCAAGGTCAAAGAGGAGGTCAAGCCCAAGGCTGAGGTGAGTGCCCCCCACTGATGTCTTGATATCTGGATCAGCTGCTTTGCTTCATCGACTGAAGTCACTACCTGCCATTATGGGACCATCCCTAGTTTATGGAAATGATAATAAATTTGACAGTTACTACATCACATGCTATAACTGTAATATAATAGTTTTATCCATTTCAAATGTACTAGACAGAAACTGAAGCTGCTGATTATCCAAAAGCAAAATGACTTCAGTCACCCATTCGGTGATATTCCCGTTCATTTTGTTTATATTGTGTATTTTATCATTTTGTAGAATGTCATTGACTGACAGAATTTTTTACAAACCTGAAATAGAAATATATCTAATCTTATTCAAATCTCTGTCTTTTTTCCCTCTATAATATCTCAAACACTTATTATCATTTTTGCCCATCTTATCAAGTTGATTTTATCTTGTATTTTTCCACCAGGTCTCACCATATGACTTTGATGCCCCATCGCCGCCTCCAGCGCTATCCTCCCGGCCCAAGAGGGAGCCCTCGACCCCCTCCAGGAAAGAGCCACCCCCTGGAATCTTTGCCCCCTCTGTGCCCTCCCCGCCACCCCAGTCCAGCCCTGCCAGCAGCAAGTCCAGCCCCAGGTCCACAGGAAGGACGTCAGCAGCTAGCTCGCCAGCTCCTCAGAAGTCCAAACAGAAGGTAATGTTTTGTGCCATTATTTATCATTTATTACAAAGCTCCCCCCCCCCAACCCCTCCATTTCATGTGCTTGACTCTTCCTAGGACCCTGTAAGAGGCATTCTGAACAGCTAGTTCAGATGAAAGCCCCCCCCCCCCGTGTTTGTTGCCCCTCTTGTGCCTCTGCCTCTTCCCCCAAGCTATGCAAGTGCCAAGTAGATCTATGATATCACAAGCCTCCACACTAACTTTTGTCTGTACTTGCCCATTCGGGCAAGTCAAATCATAAATTTTGAACTTTTACACAACTGTAGTCAAGAGGTTAACTTTTCAATGCTCGTGTGGTCAAACTTGACTCAAACCCGAAGGATAAGAAATCAACTTAGGGATATGTGCAAAGAAGGACCACCTAGGTGATTTAATAAAATATATATATTGATTTGATTTGATTTGATTTGACTACTGCAGGCAAGCGCACCTCCTCCAACTCCACCCCCGACCAAAGCGGCGCTCAAGGCGCTACCACCATCGGCTACCAAGGGAGCAAAGAAGGAGACGGCCAAGAAGGAGACCAAAAAGGAGAAGGAGAAGGCGTTGTCGAAAAAACAGAAAGCTCCCCCCTCTCCACCACCGGCTAAGGCTGAGCCACCCCCGCCCGAACCTAAGTCGGATGAACCATGCTCACTCATAATGGAGACCGTCGGAACTGTTGTTGTAAGTCTAAAATTGTATTTATCGGATCATTTTGGGGGCCGAGATACTGTACAAACTGTAATCAATGTTATTAAATGGAATTTTTCTCAGAAGCAGAAAGCGCCCCTCTCTAAGCCCCCAGCTAAAGCTGAGCCACCCCCGCCCAAACCTAAGTCGGATGAACCGTGCTCACTCATAATGGAGACTGTTGGAACTGTCGTTGTAAGTCTAAAATTGTATTTATTTGAACATTTGGGGGCCCGAGATGAGCAAACTGTAATCAATGTTATTAAATGGAATCATCTCAGAAGCAAAACACGCCCCTCTCTAAGCCCTTAGCTAAAGCTGAGCCACCCCCGCCCGAACCTAAGTCGGATGAACCGTGCTCACTCATAATGGAGACTGTTGGAACTGTCTTTGTAAGTCTAAAGTTTTTGTATTTATCAGACCATTTTGGGAGGCCGAGATGAACAAACTGTAATTTGGGCGGCGCCTGCTCACTTTTCACTCGCCCCCCAAAATACGCTCGGTGCCCGGGCGGTCGCCGTCGAGCGATTTAGGTAAACAAATCGAAGCGGCTAGGTAAAAGGCTGCTGAGCGGTCGCCGCCCGATCGCCGCTGGGAGATCAGTCGGTCACCGGGCGGCGAGTTCAAAATCGGTCGGCGTCCAGGCAGCGCCTGCCCGATCATGTCCATAATAAATTATCGGAGGATCCCGGCGGGCCGCTGCCGGGTCGCCGACGGGACACCGCAGATGCCCTGCCGATCACCGGGCAGCCGCACGTGAAAAATTCTCGTCAGAGCCCGGCAGGCCGCCGCCGGTACGCCTACGGGACACCCGCCGATCACCGGCCATTACTTAAAAATAAGCCGGTGGCCGGTGGGAGACCGCCCGGGAATCGGTGGGTTATCGGTCGGTCACTGCCGGGATGCCGCGCGGAGAAATTCCTTAATTTCTGTTTGACCTCAAATCGTCCGGTGACCGATGCCTAAATTCCAGAGGCGACCAAGCAGGCTACAAATCGGTCGGTCGCCGCTCTGAGTTGTGACCGTAGCATTAGCTGAATGCTACATATAACAGCAAGCTCGTGTCATGCCCTAAACCATGTGTTATACACATTCAACATAACTACAGGGTGTCCACAAAAAAAAACTGTGTATAAGACGCTCCCCCCACTTTGAAATTTTTCCGACGAAAAAAAGTGCGTCTTATACACAAAGATTTACGTTAGTTCTAGCCATCAGTTTACACAGATTAGTAAGTAATAGGCACATTTTATTCCGTTTCTTTTTTTTTCTTCTTCTTCTTCCAGAATGAAGACGGGGAGAAGATCTGGTACTGTCCGGGATGCAGGCAACCCGACGACGGAGTCAAAGAAATGGTGGGATGTGATGGGTGCGATGACTGGTATCACTGGTGAGTTATGCAACATTCTTAACCCATTGTAAACAGCATAGTCTGCATAGCTACCAACATTGAAAATTCAACAATCAGGAAAATTTAGGGAAATTTCATCAGAAATCAGGAAGATATCTATAAAATGCCTACAACCTAATTACAATAATTTTTTGAAGGAAGATTGGCTATCTGATGCAGTAATCTTGGCCTATTTTCAGGAAGTCTTCAGTGAAATCAGGAAGACTTCAACTGTATGTTAGACCTGTCATCATCATTAATAAAGTGCATGTTAATTTGGGCTTAATATAAAAATCATGCAAAGGCGGAGGTATCACTTTCGACTGCGGGCAGTTGAAGATCACTTTGCTTTGTTTATCTTTTCTTTGTGAACAAGACATGTGTTGGTCTGGGACAAGGAGCCGGTCTCTGTGGACTGGTTTTGCAGAAAATACCAGAGGACTTGACAAAATTTGCATTTGGTTTTATTTTGATCTTATTCTGTCTGTTTTCGTTTTTGTTTTTGTTTATATCTATCTTGTGAACAGGGCATGCGTTGGTGTGGTCTGGAGCCTGACTTGCATGAAATGCCAGCAGATTTTGCTGAAATGTTGTGTTTACAGTCTATTTAAATGTATAACAATCTTGTTTTAATTTAATGTTGTTTATTATCTTTTCCTTGTGAAAAGGACATGCGTGTATGCTGGTTTGGTGTAAAATACCAGAGGACTTAACCAAATTTGTGTTGATTTGTTTTGATGCTATTTGTTTTTTCTTTCTTGTGAACAGGACGTGTGTTGGTCTGGACAAGGAGCCTGAATCGGATGTCTGGTATTGCACAAAATGTCAGAAAAAATCCAAGAAAAAACGTGGCAAGAAGGTCTGAGAGGATGATGTCATAAACCAACTCAATAATTGGCGTCCCAAAGGTGTGCAGACGTACATAGTACAAATATATATACACCTATGGTTCTTCTTCCTCTTCTTCTTCTTCATATTCTTCCTCCTTCAATTCTGAAGATTCTTGTAGTATTTTGGTTGTGCTGTGCAGGGTTAATAATCAACCGGGTTAACACCCTACTCTTTTCTAGAAGTAGACTAGGTTCTTGTGCGTGCATGAGATGTGGCTGTCTCATGATACACAGGACCTCCATTTATCGTCCTACCCGAGAGACGGGGGTGTTTTCCATTAATCCTTTCCTGCCTAGGAAGCACAAGGGGAAGACACAACATGAGTTAGCTCGCAATTCGTGGATGCTAAAAGACGCCATTTTTAAATTTCTTTCAGTGGTCTTTATACACAGGTTTTACTATATTTTGTCATAATATACAAACACCTTCCATCTGGAAATGGTCTGTATGATTAGTTTAATTTACTTGTGTGGATAAAAACTTGACTATTTGCATTAGGAAAAGTGAAATGATTTGGTGCTTATTACACCTTGTAGAAATGTTTCAAATTGGAAAAAAGGAAAATTGAATCAAAGTGCAATATCATGATGAACTACTTGATGTCCTTGTTAGTACCATACGTTTAAGGCTGTAAAGGACATTGGCCCGAATTCTCATCAGTTTAACTGGTTACCGGTAGTCTTTGTCTTTTTAGGCCGGGCTCAAGTTGAGCCACTGGTGAGAACTCGGGCCATTGAGTTATGGCTATTGAGGCGTTATAGCACAAATTGATGGGCACTCTGCCTCTATTCATTATAACGAGTCCTAAATTTGAAACCAAGCGATGCCCCAGCATTTGGTTCATTTACCCAGGAGTATAAATGGGTACTTGTTTGGTTGTTAATTAGCCCCTAGCTCTCTTGTATAGCTATTCTGGCTATTAGGCTCCCTAGGGAGTTGAGATGCTGCACAAAATGACTGTAGGTTTGCACTGTACCTAATTGACAAGGTTAATAATGCACCTCTGAATAGGGAAACCAAATGGACAGCTTACTATTGAAAAGAACTGTATATTTTAACTACAGTGAAACCTCTTTATAACGAGCTCTGTTATATAACGAGGTACCTGATATAGAGAGGTAATTTCACAGGTCCATGTTATATGTATTTTATGTTTTTTTAAGTCCCTATACAACAAGATATCTGATATATAACGAGGTAAATTTGATGGAACCAAGGTGCTCGTTAAAATGAGGTTTTACTGTACTAAATGGCCCAAGAAAAGGAAACACCTACAAAATTTGCACTAAGAAACAATAATACCAGTCCAACCAGGCTTGATGTGATGCATTTTGTGAAATGCTTTAAAT
This sequence comes from Echinarachnius parma, assembly GCA_037951105.1. Taxonomy (NCBI): domain Eukaryota; kingdom Metazoa; phylum Echinodermata; class Echinoidea; order Clypeasteroida; family Echinarachniidae; genus Echinarachnius; species Echinarachnius parma. Next base: position 88,360 of record JBAMJV010005756.1, read on the forward strand.
ACAATATATTGTCGTCTTCTGTAGTATTCTAGCTCAGTGAGCTTGAATTGATATACAATTTACTTATATCAAATGGCTTGATACATGTTCAAATGTGTTTTGTATTGCTGATTAATGAATTATATAAACATTAAACAACAAATATTGTAATAAAAAATATCAGCCCCATACAATTCAATTGACTTACTGTAAAATTGTATAATGTGGTACAATTTTACTGTACACCACTCCATGAATTATATTATTTGAAATATATGGGATTCATTTGTCAACGTTTTTATTTATTTTGATTCTTAAGATGCATTTATAATGTTGAGGTATATGATCTTCCTTCATCAAGAAGTTTGCAGAGTTGTTAATCAGATTGTGTGGGGGTTTTTTAAGTGATCAATTAACTTTATAGTTTTCCCCAAAGTAATATTTGAGACTTCAATCAAATATCAATTTCATTGTAAGATTCATGAGACCGATATATGAGATTTTCATAGAAAAATAATAATGTTTACCTAAAGTGAAAGCAGAGAAAATCTGTCTGATTTTATCGTGATCGTTCATGGGAATTGTCTGAATCTGGATACTATGGACTATTGAGAATCCAAATTCAGATACTCTTGACAACGGTCGAAAGCGTCTATAAACGCTTTCAAAATCAATCTTAAATATCTCCATAATTATGGAGACATTTAAAAAAATAAAAACCCATTTCATTCTTTTGTTACTTTAAGCCAAACAACAAGGTACAAGAAAAGTGTGAAAACTCCAATTTAATTTGGTTGAATTTTTAAGTTGATGGATCACTTTAATCTGATAATATGGGTGGAATTCACAGAGGAGGTTTGTGTAAACCATGGTTTAAACCATGGTCTACATCTTTGGTGTGCCATTTGTAAACTGATGGAGAAAGAATGTAAACTCCTTACTTGTTAACAATGTTGATGCTACACATTTACTAAATGCACCAAATAAATGTTTGTCTTCTCAGATGGTGAAATTCGCTGGTTAGCAAGCACTAACAGTCATATCATTAGAAATTGGAAATTGTGTTTACTTGTCTACGAGCAGCAATCCATAGATGTAGACCATGGTTTAAACCATGGTTTACACAAACTTTCTTTGTGAATCCAAGCCTATGGGTCTGGCAATTATGTGGGGTAAAATTATCGTTGCTGTTTCAATGACTATGAGAATTTGGCACTGCAATGTATCGAATTGTCTGTAAGACTGTCATTAAATGTATATGAAATGTAAAATGTATATACCACTTTGTAAATATTTCTGATCACTGCACATATGTAGTAAATGTAAATACAGATATGAACAAAAAAACACAAATTGATTTGAATCTTTTCATTTCGCGTTTATTCCAGTTCAAATGTATCCGTTTATTTTTAAAATATATATATAATTATACAAACACGCCAGTTTTTCAATTCAATAAATCGTGTATTCCTTCTCGGGGTTTGTCTTTCATAGTGGGTATAATTGTTATGATATTTCTATCGTAATGTGTATTCTGCAACTCTACCAAATTAATGTGGATTTGCAGTGCAATATCAGATGATATTACCCCTCCGTGGAGCTGAATATTCCATCCAGTGCATAAGTGTGCAAATTCATACGCATGTTTATTAATGATGCATGGATGGATTTGCGCGTGTCTAATTCTGACGTATGAATACGTTTACGCATCTCTGCTATAATATGCACAAAATGGGTTTTAAATGTTTAATCAGTAATTTGAGATTCAATGTATTGGTCTTCTCCATGAACAAGGCGGATTAAGATTCATGTTTTTGTTTATTTATGCTTTCCTCTGGATAGTAGTATGTATAATAATAATAATATTGACTGGCTTGTTCTTTTGTGATATATCAGAAATATTGCATTCGCTAGGATCATATTGCACTCGTCTTCGACTCGTGCAATATGTTCCTAGGATTCCTAGTAAATGCAATACTTCTGACATACCACTCAAGGCCAATCAAAATTATATAAATGTTGTGATGTGAGATTTGAAATACTTTCTATGATGTGGATGACTCAACTCCCCTGTTAAGAGTTTGTTGACCTTTGTATGCACATGTTGAATGTGAAAGTTCTGAGCAGTGCAGTTTGGTAGAACACATGTTTTTTGGAAGTTGCTTTGTGTTCCTAGATTTGGCCATCGAAGATAGGCTGCTTGTTTGGAAATAAATAAAGCCGCGCGAGGCCCATTCGCCGGAAATACTGTCGCCCTGATCTCCTTTGTTGACTTCTGTCCATTAAAATCCCGAATCCCTTCAATGGTGTCAGAAGTGGGATGGACAGCTAGGACTCGGAAAGGCAGGAGGTTGGTGCCGTTGAAAGGACAAAGACCGGGGAACGGAGGACCGCGGGGTCGCTGGTGAAGGGATATAAAGACCAAGATAACGACCTTCGGAGGACCGCGGGATCAACGGACCAACACATGGGGAATGAACATTTAGAGACTTGACAGCCTTGGCCCACATATATTGTGATGTAATGTAAAGTGTTTATAAACATTTGGGTATGTTTATGAAACCTTGGACTTGGTAAATTAATCGTAGTACCACTTGTGAATTAATTTTGTTGTCGTATTGCTTAATTTTGACCTTGTTGTTTGCAAGTATTGTTTTAGCATGTCTTGTGGTACAGGCCTGCTCGGCATGATGCGGAGCCATGAAAAAATGGATCTGAATATAGAGTATGCCTAGGGCAAGCAGTAGATATTGAGGATCTCCTTCTGGGCCAATTACAGATAGAGAAATATAGTGGGAATTGTCGAGATGGCACTGAAACGCCTTTCTCTAACTGGTTGGATGAGTTCAATTTCCTGGTTGAACCATACCAGCTCAGTGACGAGGGGAAGGCTAAGGTTTTAGTGGACAACCTCACGGGGCCAGTAAGAGAGGAGATCCTGTACTGCTTGTCCGAGGAACAGAGGCGTAGTTACAAGGAGATTGTGAAGGCTCTCAGGCTTTGTTTTAGTTGGGAGACATGTCATTTTCTGCAGGTCCTGTTCCATTCTCGTGTTCAAGGTGACAATGAGGATTTGGCGGGTTTCAGTAGGGCTCTCATGCGTTTGTATGCAAAGGTTGAAGATGCAGCAGACGATGAGGTGGAAGCTGCGGCTTTGAGGCAGTTGAGGAATGAAGCCCTGTCCAATCAATTTGTCAATGGAACACGAGATGTAAGGGAACGTGTGATGGTGAGGCATCTATACCTCAAGCATCGGGGTGAGTGTTTTGATGTGCTCAGAGAAGCAGCACTTCGGGTACTTCTCCATGATGGTGGTCCTACAATTGAGGGAGATGAGCTGACAGGTTCAGGAACACAGGTTGTGTCTAGTGGAACAGTGGTTCAGGAGGATGATGTAGATGTACATGTAGATGCTGTAGATGTCGATGATGTACATGTCGATGATGTAGATGTTGACGATGTACATGTAGATGATGTCGACCCCAGGTATGGTATAGATGATAGGTCGGTTAGTGAGGAGGAAATTGGGGAGCTCCCATTTCCAGGTGCCTCACAGGCGGGTACCATTGACGGTCCCGAACTGGCGACAGAGTATCATAGGGTTAAGGAGCATGTAGGGAAAGAGAAGGTAGACCAAGAGTTGCGGATTTATTCAAGAGAGGGGGTGTGTGCTGCTCGCGATGCAGTACGGAGCGACATCGGGCACGTCCAGGAGGTCGTGTGGGGGCCCTGGGAGTCCCAGTGGAAACCAAACAATACATGTTTTTGGTCTGATATACCGGTTGGTGGATGATGTACAAATTTGTATTACATGATATTGTGATGTTTATACAAATTACGGTCTTTGGTTTAGGATAGCCATTTTGTGTCAATGAAGTATAGGTGACTGAAAGCGGAGAAGAATTGTTCAGGTCTTGTTTTGTTCTGGACAGTTATAGTTTTGTTTTGGACAGTGTATATTAATAACAAATATTGTGCTTCACTAGGAAATCGTGTTGTGAATAATGTATTGTATTAAGATTAACATTATAAAGTGTAGTAAAATATTAATCGCGGGGAAGATGTTGTGATGTGAGATTTGAAATACTTTCTATGATGTGGAAGACTCAACTCCCCTGTTAAGAGTTTGTTGACCTTTGTATGCACATGTTGAATGTGAAAGTTCTGAGCAGTGCAGTTTGGTAGAACACATGTTTTGTGCTGGAAGAATGTAGGGATCAGCTGTTCTACTATTTGAGCGGTCAAATAACGTCTTAAGCCCGGCGCAGACAGAGCCGACTCTACCCGATCCGACTGGTTTAAATCAGGCTAGAGTTGGGCCCGGTCGGTCGGAGCAGATTTATCGCGTTGAATCGGCCCCAACTGGCATCCGACTGTCTCTCGACTGGCAAAATGTGTGTCGCAAGTCACTGAAAACTGAGCCGATCGGAATGACAACCAGTCGAGTCGGCTCTGTCTGCGCCGGGCATTAGACAAAAGACTGTCTTGGTTCCGACGGTTCCATGATTGAGACTGGCTCCACTGACCGTCTTGGTAGGGGGTGATAGGGAAAAGTCATATTTATCAAAGATATCACATTTAAAAGTGGTTATTTCCAACGAGTTTCAAACACGAGGAGATCTATCGCCAGTTGATTTATTCAAACACCTGTTAGTATCAATGCATGAACAAAAAGAGTATTAAGGACTCTCGCTGCTTTGATCACGATCTGTGATGCCGCCTCAAAAGGCAAAATCACTATGATGCGGTAGGAACGTGATCGATTTATGCTACATTCACAAATGGTCCGATTTGGGCTACGGCGCCCGTACGATGCCACTTTTAGGTGAAATCTTGCGGGAATCTTGCGGCGCCCGCACGGGTGCCGTGGCTATCGTACGGTCGCCGTTGCATTTTTCCTCGCCGTACGATGTCAAAAATGTCTTTAACGCGGAGTTAAAACAAAAAATGCATCGTACGATGTTTTACTTGCTGCTAGCCCGTAGACACAGCGTAGAGAGCATCGCACGGGCACCACAAGGGCATCGCACGGGCACAGCACGGACATCGCAGCCTTTTTTTCTCTCGAATATCGTACGATTTTGACGACGATTTTGAGACAGAAAATTTGGCCACTCAAATCGTACGGGTACCGTGGAGTCACCGTAATAGTACCGTAAGGCACCCATACGGGCACTTAGTTTGTGTTCACGGGGGCCGTGCGATTTATGTTTTATTTTAAGACAAAGGTTATCGTACGGGGCCCGGAGAATATGTGACTGCTACTCTAAAATACCACAGACATCGTACGATATCACGATTTACCAAAATCGTAGAAAATCCCCCGTAGGGAAAAAAATCGTACGGCGCCCGAACCATTTGTGACTGTAGCATAGAAAGTACAATTTTGTGTCTTTCAAATTGAAATTATTATAGGTATTATGATAGTATGGATGAAGATTATTATAGCTTCCCATGCAGAAACATAGTCAAAATAATATACTCCTTCTAAAATCCTGATTTCTCAAATTCCGCAAAATCCTCAAGTCAAGTTTATGTTATTCGTAAAAACAATAAGTTTCCTTGTAACTTATATCTTAGCAGAAATGTTTTAATTTTTGCATGGATAAAATCATTGTATTCCATTTCCTTGTCCTAATATATGCAATGTATACACCATGTTATAGCTGGGAGTATGGGTCATCAGCGAACACTGGGATAAACTTTCATTTTAGACATCCATTGTCATTGCTTGACATTGCAGGAATTCAGAAATGTGCCTCATTGTCATGAAGCCTGCATCTGTGGATGTATGCATAACTCGGGGGCGGCATCATAGTTCGAACAATAGGTCTAGGTTTGAAGTATCTCCTTGTGTTTGAACCTCCTTGTTGTTTCAGATCGTCATCTGAGCGCAGTAGATCGTGCACTACCAAAAGCGGGTTGCGTAATACCCCCGTCACATATAGCTACGCTCTCGCGCCGCTCCCATTCATAAATTTGGCAGTGGGAGGCGAAGCATTGTCCGAACGATGATTAAATGACGAATGAATGGGAGGATTATCGCACATAGGTGAAAGGATATCCTCTCATGCATGGACATACAATGGCTCCCTAAACAAAAGAGCAGAACGCCAAAGACTCACGACCGCTTTCGACATGTCCAAAGCTTAAAAAGTGGTCGTGGGTCGGTCGTGGGTCTTTTGCCGACCTACTGTTTTGTTCAGGGAGCCATTGTATGTCCATGCATGAGAGGCTATCCTTTCACCTATGTGCGATAATCCTCCCATTCTTTCGTCATTTAATCATCGTTCGGACAATGCTTCGCCTCCCACTGCCAAATTTATGAATGGGGATTAGGAGCGTAGCAATTTTATGAATGGGGATTAGGAGCGGCGCGAGGTCGGCGCTATATGTGACGGGGGTATAACCACTGACATAGCAGCAGATTCAACAACAGCGGTTACATAACCCGCTTTTGTTAGTGCGCGCTCAGATGACGTATATCCAGTTGGAAAATATGGCAGCCTTCAGTGCTCAGTCAAAACAGTTGATAACATTGATTATTTGATTTATTTCCATTATTAATTATACCCAATATGAAATAAACGACTAGAATTGACGGGAATTCAGCACAATTATCAGTAACATCAAGCAAAATTGCCAGCGTTTCCTTTGCGTTA